>CM031242.1:311688830-311924427 GCA_018340775.1 Taxus wallichiana var. yunnanensis
GCTACGTATTGCTGTGGAAAGGTCCATACCACCATCATGTTTAATAGATGTATCTACACGTATTTAATTATAAGTGGGTGTTAAGGTTGCTGCAGTATCACAGCACTTCGATGCGTATTAGGCTTGTGGCCGATCACCTAGCATCCGGCAGGGATTGGTGACAGTCACGAAACCTCTCAAGTGTGGGGACTTGTTAAACCGAGAGAGGAATCTCCAAATTAGAGGTCAAGCTCAAAATCTCCGATTTAGATCTATATTTCGTAAACTACAGTAGGTTTGAAACCTAATCTGTAATCTAAAACTAAGGAGACAAAGAGCAGAAAGTGCAAAAATGAAACTAAACTAACAAAGATATAATTAGTGGAGGAGTAAGTAATACTTGCTTCGCAGATAAACACATATCATAAAAATGAACATAAGACATCATGCATGTTTATAAGATGTGTAATCAAAGGTCTAAATGAAACAAGTAACACAAACAAAGACCGAAAATCGATCACAAAGAGCTCGTATTGTCATTTACATCATTAAAATCTCTTGTATTGCCAACACTAAAAGGGTGTAAAACTCGTTATAATTTTAGAAGAGGTCACATTTCTCATAAAATCACTTGTTACAAGGAAAGTAAGAAGCCTCGCTATCCAAAGAAATGTTCTCTTGTAAAATGAGCCAAATTCGCATGCATGGGCTGAACAAGACAAAAAATACAAAACATGGGAGTTACTCCCTTCCAATCTACAAAAATATTAAACAGCACAGGTGATCTACAAGCCCACAATTCTATATCATTTTTTGATTGGTTTAAGGAGAATGTGACCCATTCTCGCACAACTGTCAGCCGGCGTCACTGCCATGAAATCATCAGATCCGCTTTCAATTTTCTATCTCCATACTATACCAAACCCAAGACAACCCCATAATCAGCGTAGATACCACAAGCTTTCCGCCGATATAAAAGACCGTAAGGGCCTAAAGTTTCTGAGATCAAAGACAGTGAGATCCAAGATCTGTGGGCATAAAAACAGGAAAACGGATTTTAAATTTCTTTTTCCACGCCCACACTTGATAACACGTGGCACTTATCATCGTCGCGATTCTCTCTTCGCCACCGCGCGGGTTTTTCTTGAATTTTTGACCTTGATGATTTCCTTCGGGGACTCCTTTTCCACTTTTTTTCGTACTCTCCACCCTTCTGGGACTACTACGTGGCATGATCTTTGCTAGGGATGTGACAGTGCGCGGGCCTATCATTTCACTACCCCTTTTTGGTGCAATCCTGCCTGAAATCTCTAACTTCTCCCCTGAGCCCGCACTCCCTGCCCTCCATCGGACACGTGTCCACCCCGGCTGCCTGGCAAGCCCCTTTCAAAAACTCAATTTTTGATTCTTTTAGACTTTTCTCGCGACACGTGTGGTCACTCTCTGGTCAGTCCACAGTCTGCACGGCCTTCCGTGATCCACCACGCCATCTCTTTTGTCCTGCACTGTCCTGACTTCTTCAGGCCGGGAAGCTTTCTGTTTCTCACTGAATCTCGGCTTTCTACCACGTCCATTTCGTCCTAAATGTCCCAAAGGTTTCAAGCCTTATTAAATTTCTTCTCGGCTCCGCTCTGATTCGGCCAATTGATTCACACTTTTACGGCCCAAAAGTCCAAATTAGCATGCAAAAGTCTTCTTTTTACGCCGATCCTAAGTGTTCATATACTACAAACAATTGCCCGGTCCTAAAGGCTATTAGTTAATTTTTCTTATCTTTCGTCAACTGGGCTCCGCCCCACGAAGTCTCTTCCCCGGGTCTCGAATGTCCCAAAGGTCGAATTTCCGCATCCTCCCGAATCGCCACCGTATCCTGTCTACCTTGTCCTATCATGCCACCTGTAGGCTTTGTGTTCTACCCGTAGATTTTCCGCTGATCCATGCCGGCCAGTCTCCAAATGTCCTCACTCTCTTTTTCCTCGGGATGAGACTTCTAGCCGCATCTTCACACATTTTCCCGGCCTAAGCTTTATTTACTCGCAACTCTTTCCGCTGCATTTCCTTAGTAATTTTCTTTTCAACCTCGATGAGAGTTAAAAACTTTTCTAAGTGACCCTGTAAATGGCTGATTTTTCGGGATTAATTCACCTGCCTAGACTTGAGAATTCTCGATGTATGTTACCACAATTCAACTCCTGTGGGTGAAATCGATAATAATTAATGACTCAACGGGGCATCTCATCATGATGAAAAAAAAGACTGGGCTTGCTCCAAGCAGCCCATTGGGCATGGAGTCATCGTATCATTCTCGCTAGACCCTAACTGACTTAATGTAAAAAGGAGGAAGATGGAATGCTACTCAAGGAAAGCAAGGAATGAAATATCTCCATGACAACAAGCTTATGCCAAAGTAATTAGGAAACAAACTAACTCTATAGTAAAAGAATGTACAAGCACTGAGGAAAGTGGTAGTGTAACCCACCTAATATTTACAGAGGGTGGGGCTGAACTCCTCTGTGTGTAAGAATGACAGATAGATTCCATTTGACTGGAATTCAATTCTTCACCATCCAACGAGGCCACTGAAATACTGCTTCGCACTTTTGTGACCATGTGCGGCCACTCCAAACGCATCAAATTTGAATGTCTTCCCGCTTTTGCTCGCCCACATCCCATTTCACACTAGATCTCCAACTTCGGAAAGATCCATTCGGGCTTCCTATCAAAGGTCTTTGATTAAAGTTGATCTCTTTTCCATACTTCTGGGATGCCCCGATTTCTGACTTTGCAGCCTCAATCTCAACTCCGCATACCTCACTTCCATGGGCTCAAATTCAAGGCAACTCCCTGAATTGGCTTCATGAGTTCCAATGTTGGCAACTCAAGCGACATGGGGCAAGATCGCTTCTCTTCCATGTATAGCAAGCCTGAACGGGAGAGCGCACTGTGGGATCTTTTCTTTGGGAGTGATCCTCGATCACCTGCTAAGGCTGGGATTTCTGTACTGGTATGCCAAGACCTCTGATTCCTCATCAAGAGTCCTCCTAATGATCCTCAACAATTCTCTGCTCAGAGACTGGCCCACGGCTACACCTGAGGGTAATAGTTTGAACAATGAAGTGCTTAGGTAATAAATACCGTCATGCTCGACAGCCCACTAGTCACCACCAGATCCAATGACTGCCAATGCATTATCAGAGATTAGCGCACCGTAACACAAATCGTGGTCATATCCTTTCATAAAAGTTCTAAGATGCTAGACTCCATTTGCCTCGAAAAGCATCGCTTACATTCATCACTGGTGAAGTAGCCTCGTATGGCTGTCAAAACTTAATTGCGTCCTCGCTCGACTCGGGATTAACGACTCCGGCGAAGTTCAAACGTTTCACCGTATTTAATGGATGGCTGTTCAACAGAGATCG
The DNA here is from genome assembly GCA_018340775.1 of Taxus wallichiana var. yunnanensis. NCBI lineage: Eukaryota > Viridiplantae > Streptophyta > Pinopsida > Cupressales > Taxaceae > Taxus > Taxus wallichiana. Next base: position 311,692,229 of record CM031242.1, read on the forward strand.
GATGTAATAAAGGCCAAAGGTAGTTCTCTTCTTCCGCGCTGAAGAATACACTCTTATACACTCTCGATCCATTACGTTGTTAACTATCAAGATTTAAAGGCCAATAATAACCAACCTTCATGATTTTATAGAGCTTGCCACTCGGGTGCAAAATGGCAAATTTTCAAAATTATCCATCAGCGAAACTCTTCCTAATACCTTCTGAATCGAATGCATAACGTATCTTGAAGATAAAGACTCCATTTACATCCTTTCTCAACAAAAACTCCATCAACAATGCAGTACATGGGACAGCTCGTAATCAAGTGTCTCCTTCGGGTCTTATTCATCTCCTGAGGGCACAGGCTCCAGCCTAGGAAGTCGCATACATACCGATCCAACAAGCGACGTGTGCAGCATCAGTTTTCTTCTTCGATCGCTTACTGTTAGTCATGGTCAGTCTCGACCATCAAAACAACTCTTCTTCGTTGTGCATACTTCCTTGCTTTCCCAAAACCAGTCTACTCACACAATCCTTTCCTCTCTACTTCACTGCAGATTCGATCTCAATGTCACATGTACATGCATACTCACAAGGTGATCCAACCCGCCTCTTTTCTCATTCAAATCCTTTGCATGAGGAATTCTTAACCCCGCATGTGAGACAAGTAGTCAATCTTCAATGAGCCAGACCAGCGTCTGAACTTCTTCAAGCTCCGATGACGTTGTGCGACATGCTTTTTCGGCGAATACTTGGTTTCATGTAATCTTCCAAGGTTTGGTCAAGAATGGCTATGGGCTATTCTCAACTCTTCTATTCAGCCGTGTTAAGATAAATGAGATCATGGTTCCATCCTCCAAACGCATAGCAATAAGGAAGTCCTTTTGAAAAGTCCTGGGTTGAGCAAGAGTTGATCCTGCGTGATATTACACGCTTGATGCTTTCAAAACTCTTTTCCTGCCTTCTCACGCCCATTCAACAACGCCGTACTTTCTTCAACATCATTGTTGGGAGAGCTTCACAGGAGTGGAAAATCTAAAGCACAAACTGGTGGACAAAGTTTATCCTTCCTAAGAAGCTTTCAAGAGATTTCCTTATGGTGTGGCAATGGGAGTGTTCGGATGGCTTCAACCCTTTCGTGGATCACTCATTAGCCCTTCCCTAGTGACAATGTGGCTCCAACAATCAGCCCTCGTGTGCCAAGAATATACACTACTTTGGATTCAACAACACTTCGAACCCTTCTTACACCCTCTCAAACACTTATCTCTGAAAGTGAAAGAGATGGTCTCGCATTCATTCTTGAGTAAGAGACAAAGGATATCATCTAGGTATACCAACATTCTATTGTTGATTAAGCCTTTCAATGCCATATCCATAGCTCAACTGAATATGTTTCTCCGCATTCGATAAGGCCAAAATGGCATCTTCTCAGAGGCATATGTGCCCTATTTTAGTCAGTGGGAAAGCTATCTTCATTGGTCTTCCCTCTCACCATAATCTGATGACATGATAGCTCGAGTAGCCATCAAGTAGTGAAAATTCTTTCCCAAACTAGCCCACCACCCGTATTATTTGCTCAATTTAAGGGACTGGATAATCGATCCTCTGAGAGAGGCTCTATTCATATCTCTCAAGTTTCCACACACAACCCGATCTCTCCATTTTTCTGGCTGACCGGGACTAATTTGGCGCTTACGATGGGGGAAGATGATACTCGCCTCAATAAGCTTGCTTAACTCTTTTTCTCATTAGAGGTTCACATGGGATTCACTCGACTCTTGCTTTTTGCCTAATGTGCTTGATTCGGATCTAGCTCAATAGTATGTCAGTGCCAACTCGGGTCAAACCTCCCGATCTTCAGTAAGTCCAAGAAAAATATCTCGGGAATTCCTTGATAAAGCCGAACAAAATCAGATTTCTCTTGGTGAGGTACTTACTTTGCCAATCTACAATGTTTAGCTTTCTCCTACTCAAAATAGGCTCAATATTTTTCCTTTACTCGAATGTTCACTTTCTCCTTCCTAATCGATCATTCGAGTCAAGATCGACTCCAAGGTTACGAGGCCTTTTGGTAATTTGTTAGTTCTCACTGCATTACCCGATCACCATATTGCTCGCTCCACTTTTGTTTGGATTTCGCGGAGAACTCAGCTTTCTTTCAGAGGGAAATTAACAATTTGTTAATCATTCTCGAAGACTTGCCAACCTGCCTCCGCTATCCGGGAATATGTGCCTAGCCTCACAACCAATTTGATATGAGGCTTGAGATTTCTCACTTTTGATACTCTATAACATCAAACGCAAATGTTCCACCAATTGCTGCAAGTCCGTCAAATGCTTCATTATTTTTTCTTTGGGGATGGAATTGATGCTAAAAGCTTCAAAATCTTCAATAAGATCCCATACCTGATTTTCAGAGAAGACTTGGCCAGCGGATCATTTTTTCAAAAGCATTTTTCCTTTGACTTCGTTTACCACCAGCTCACTATCACCAAATACTTGTAAATTCATCGATGCCTTTCTTCATTACACGTCTGAGTACCCATGAATTAAGGCTTCATACTTAGCCATGTTGTTTCGAATATGGAAAACTAGAAATGGAAGGCTAAGTAATACCTTATACCTTGTGGTGAAAATGAGCATAGCCTCCTCCCGCACCTCGCTCTACTCCCTATGATCCATCAAAGAACAATTTCCATACTTCATTCTTGTCCTTATGATCTCGGCGGTGATGCGGGAGAGGTTGATCCTCTTCATGTAAACAATAAACTCCTAGCTCAGCATTCTTCTATTTCTTATTTTCGATAGGGATCAAAAGCATGCACCTTGCTTTCCCATTCATCAAGAGTCAACTTGATGCTTTCAACCTCGTGTCAGCTTCATCACTGCTGTCAGGGTGATCTTTTTGATCAAATGGGCTTTGAGTAATTGGCATTAATTTGGCTGGTAGTGTAAGGCTCAATGAAAGTTCACAACAAGTTCAGACCTGATCATGGGCCTTGGTTCCATACCTTGTTCCGGCTGACAAAGCATGTGCGACCACCAGCGTAAAAATACCCTCCACCTTGGCGCCGAAGTCCCTTGACAAACATAATGCAAAGAGTGGTGGTGTCTATGACTCGATACATCTTGCCTTAACACTCATTACGCTGGGGACATGTGTGCGCAGAGGCTCAAAACCTCCGATTACCTCAAACGTTTGCCACTGCTTGTCCCATCTAACCGCACTACACCTCGAGATGACTTCATATACCCAAGCCTCTAGCCGATCGCTGATTTTCTGGGCACATCAACTACTTGCCCTTGTGAGTCAATCATGCAATTATGTACCAACTTATCTCCTATGATCAATGAAACATAAAATGGAGGGGGCTTCAACATTTTACCTCACGACTCCATGATTTCCTTCAGTCAGTAAAAAGCATTTCAGTGAGTACCTTTTTCGCATTCGACACTCGTTGATTCAAGTCGACTACCCTTCATGCAGCTTAGCAAATCTCTTTGGCCTAGGATGGATAGTGATTCTACATTGATATGTTTACATTTGTCTTCTTCTATCCGGGTCAATGATGTTCAATGGGACGAAGCATCCTCCTCGTTGTACATGCCTAGCTTCGCGCATTCGCTCCTGCCGCACGTGGGTAGCAAATAACCGGCATCCGAGTTGGTTTAGGAGCTGTTTGGGTGCTCTCGCACGCTTGGAACTGCATGTTTTGTTTGCCAACACCTTGTGTAGGACGATTGTAAGGTCGTGAACTACTTGGGGCTAATGGTTGTTCTTCACCCAAATTTCTTCTCTTTGACCTTGTGTGGCTTGCACACTCTAAGAGGGTATTTCGATTCATACCACGAAATATTCACCTACTAATTGACAAGAGTAGTTTCTGATTCGTGAGAGATGTCCCTTTGGCCGAGATGCTTCATTGTCTTTAGTGATCTCCTTCATGGCTAGATTCTTACGACTCCACTCCGACGTGATTTTACACTATCGGGTTTGATTTAATGCACCATTAAATCACATTGGACGAATCGTCGCGGTGGCCGACTACACAGAAACACCAATCATATTCTTGGGCCATGTTATTTGGATTTGGCACTAATGCTTTGCAGCAGTATACAACATGGGGGTTATAGGGCTGAAATGGCCTATTAGCGTAGAGGCCTTACTTGGCTTTGATTTTGATTTGCAAATGAGTTGGTGACCTATTTTGCTTGGTATGGCTGCCTATTAGGCTGAGCTTAGTTGGATAAGAAGGTCTGAAACCTTGGGCTTGTTGTTTTCGAGAGTAACCACTTCGTTGCCTAGGTTTTGCAGAATCCTGTTTCATGACCTCTTAGAGTTCATTTGAAGCACTAGAGGATGAAGTAGAAGTTTCATTTGAACTTTGATTTCTAGCGATGGGAACAAGAGCCAAAGTGGGTGTTGATAGATAGCTTGGATTTTCTAAGTTTGGATACAAGGGCATGGGAGGCTCAGGAGCCATTTTTTTACCAGCCTTGAATAAGATAGTTTTCAGCTCTAATGGTGATGCTATAAGCACATAAAGCTAGATTGAATTAACATAGAAATATCAGAATTCAAAGCTTTAAGGTAATATAGAAAAGAAACTTCATATCGTGGCCTCGATCGCCACTAGAATTCTATCCCAAGACCTTTGAAATCTAAAGTCAAGCCGCTAGTTGCTCATTGGGGGCTCTCTTTCGATAGTTGTCAATCGCTCCAAAAGAGACAAGTTGTCTCCCTTCTCTCCAAATTGCTCGTGAAGTGCAATGCAATGATTCTAGTTTGTAATAGATCTAGCCCCAAGGCTCCTAAACCATTGCAGTAATGCTTTACCCTTTGAATGAAGATGCCGATAATTTGGATGTACCACTTGCATTTCATCGATTTCATGGATTGCACAAAGGTTAGCAATATCTTTAACATGATCTCCTCGGAGTAGTCTCGATTTTCTCCAAGTGAAGTAGTGGGAATGTTCTTCAAGGCTGCAACAGAACTCTGATGTCAGTGCATTGAGAGCAAGTGGGTTTTTTTCCTATGTAAGCTTCGACGTAGGGGTTGTTTCGAGCCATTCTGATTGGTCTTAAAACCCTTGTATATTGAAAGAAAGGCCTCTGCTGTGGATGAGTTGAGAGAGTTCATATTTGGTGGAGATACAGGAGACCGTTTCAATCCTTCTTCCTCTTTTCCTTCTTCTCTGAGATAACTAGAGGTATTCAAAAATGTGACCTCTTCTTCTCTCGACTCTCGACTCAGGGTGATTCTTCTCATGAGTTTTCGTGATTCCTGCACTGCCTCAAACCAGCTGATTCTTCCCCTTGGAGTCGCTAGATATGCAAATAATAGCTCTTATAAGCAAGAAACCCCGCAGCAGATGCATATCACTTTGCTGCAATAAAAATGAGACTCCTAAAGGTCCCATCGGGTGTGCCAAAATCACGTTTTGTCACAGACTCACAAAAGACCCCCGATGCAGATCGATTCTAGTTGATCACTCTGGCATCCAGCAAGCAGATTGGACAAACATGGAAGCCTCTCTCCAAGCAGTGGGACTTGTTAAACCGAGAGAGGAATCTTCCGATTGACAGAGGCAAAGTTCCTCAAACTCCTCTCGATTTAGATCTATATTTACAAAACTATAGAGGTTTCAAAACCTAATCCTACTCTAAAATCCAAGGAGAGAGAGATAGAGTGCAAGTGTAGAAATGAAACTAAACTAATAGGTGATACACCAAAGGAGGAGTGGTGAACACTTCTTTGTTCGCAGATAAACACGTGATCATAAAAAATGCAACATAAGACATCATGCACAAGCTGATAAGATGTAATCGTGAGGTCCGAAATGAAACAAGCAACACAAACAAAGGATCAAAATCGATCACAGAGCCCGTATTGTCATTTACACTGCCAAAATCCTTGTATTACAACATCAAAAGGGTAGAAAACCTCGTTACAATTTTAGAAGAGGTTTGATACTTGAAAAAATCACTACAAGTGAAAGAAGAAGCTCACTATCCAAAGAAATGTTCCCCTTTTAGAAATGAGCCAAATCTGGATTTTACATTATGGGTCGAGCCTGGGGGACGTAAATGTAAAAACATGGGAGCCCATTCCTCCTCGATCGGGCAGTGCATTAAACGGCATGGGGACCTTACAAGCCCACACCCTGTCATTTTGATCGCTTTACAGTATTGAGAATGCGACCCATTCTCGCATTAAGTTTGGTCACTTTGAAATGTCACTTCCTCGGCCAGCTTAACACGCGCCAGAGGTCTTTCTCAATTTTTCTCTCTCCATACTACACCAAAACTCAAGATTAACCCTTAATCATGTAGATAATTTCACAAGATTTCCGCTTGATATAAATAATGTGCCAATCCGAGCTCTGGATCAAAATATATGAAGATCCTCAAGATCTAGGCACAAAACAGTGGGAAACGGATTTTTAAATTTTTCCCGCGCCCCGCCACCGGGACGACATGTGGCATGCATTGATTGGGTCGCGTGATTCTCTCTCCTTCACTTACCCATGGGTTTTTCTTGAATTTTGAACTTTTTTATGATTTTGGGACCTTTTCCACTTTTTTGCTCTTCCACCCCTTTGGACGACACGTGGCATGATCTTGTTGGAGGACAGGGCGCGGGGTCTTACTTCACTTCTAGCCCCTTTTTGGCGAACTCAGCCAAATCATCTAACTTCTCCCCAAGCTCCACACTTCTTGCTCTATTGGACATGTGTCAATTCCTATTGGCTCAGCCGCCTTCAAAACTCACCTTTTGACTTTTGGACTTTTCCCTTGTGACACGTGTCACCTCCTCGTTGGTCCGCGGGTCTGCCGGCTCTTCCGTCCACCACGCCCTTTTGTCTTGATGTCCCACTTTTCCTTGTGCCGAAGTTTCTTTTTCAGCCGAACTGTTGGTTCGCATCCATTTGTCCCAAATGTCCTAGTGTTTTCAAGCGGGACAAATTCTTCCGCTTCGCCCGATCCGGCCGATTCATGTCTTTACGGCCCAAAAGTCCCAAAATTTGGTGCAAATGTTCTCCTTTTCGGCTGATCCGGTGGTTTCATACCACCCGGACCGAATGTCCCAAATCAAGTTATTCGATTTTCTTATCTTTCGGGCCTGAACAAGCTTCCGCTGGCCCCACGCGGCCCTTCTCGGTCTCGAATGTCCAAAGGTTGCCGCAATTTCCCATTCCGGCCGAACCAGCGGTTCGATCCTTTTAATGCATCTTCGCCCCATATGTCCTTTGCTGTTTTGGGCCACCTGTAGGCTTTTCGGCCGATCCGTGCCTTGGCGTCCCAAATGTCCCACTTTTCCTTGGACAAAGACTTAGCCGATTTTCACATTTTTTCCTGGCCTAAGCTTATTTTCTGCAACTTTTCCACATTTTTCAGAATTTGCTCTTTTCAACCTAGGACAGGAGAGTTAGAAAACTTTCTGAAGGGACCCTAGAAACATGATTTTTCTCTCGATTAATCAATTTGCCTGGGACTTGGGAATTCTAATGTATGTTACCAATTCAACCCTGGGGGGTGAAATTGGATAACAGGTGTTAAAGATGTCATGGATCATGTACACAAGTGTGAAATTTCTATGGCGAGCTAAGGGATTTTACTACCCTTCTGCAGTGGAAAGAGCTGTACCTTTACAACTATGTTGCAAGGGAGAAAACATAGATGGTACCATAAGGGCATTACCCCCGTCAGACAGTGGTGGATTATACTACGATGTGTGATGAATTCTTAGAAAAATTCCACACTCTTAATCTTGAGAAAAATAGCATCAGCATATTGAAGGAGATTCAACAAGGGATGGCAGAATGTGGGATTATGATGCATACTTTAAGAATCTTCTCTCAAAATTTTCTTATGATATCCATCCCTCACAGCATGCTCAATGGTTCATTGGAGGATTGATCATGCCTTTTAGATGAGAAATTTCCCAAAATACTTTCACAAATCCATGCGAGGCCTTAGAGGATACTTTGTATGCTAAGGCCTTCAAAAGCGTTAACACTGGGTAAGCCCATTTCTAGAAGCACAAATTGTTTCCATGGCGAAGCAGCTTGAGAAATTTTTTGTGAACTCGGCTCATGAGACTCACAGTGGACTATGGTGCATGGATTGTGAGGTAGAAGGACACACAAAATATAGTTTCCCATAAAATATAGTGTGTGTCATGTTATTGGATTGTGAGATTTGTCATAGAGATCATGATCCAAGTAGATGCTCATTGTTGTAGTGCACGCTCCGCAAGAATGTGTCTTCTTATTGTAATATTTGTTCATCTACAATGCATGATACAAAGGACTGTTGATTGATAGACCAAATCCATGATTTCATTGATATTGGTGTGTGCTAGACCAACATTGGGAATAATTCTAAGAATGAAGGTCATCATTTTGAAGGGTGCACAGATGGAGGCGGTTGAGGAAGAGGCTTTGTGCAGAGGATTCCAAGGCCATGGTATTTAAGGAGGTAGGAGTGAATTTCCCTTTTGAACTTTTTTACAATTATGGATCCACTAAACACTACAAGAACGAGTGTCTCGATTTGTTACAATGCTCATGGTGTAGGAAGAAGCATAAGTATGAGGAGTTCCCTGAGCTATATGAGCACATGATCCACAACCATAAAAAGGACAGGGGCATGGGAATGGTGATTGTGAAGCAATTTAATCCTTTATGGATGCCTAGGGTAGCGCATGACTCTGATTTGGAACCTGTCTTAGTAACTACGTGGGTGGAGGTCGCACATGTCAGCGGAAGAACCAAAGAAAATGCCTCTCATTACAAGAGAAGAGATATTACATGGGAAGTATCTTGATCAAACTCATCAGAAGGAGGTCTACCAAGAGACCATGGAAGTAATAAGGAAACATGTAAGGGGAGATTCGGTGTTTGAAGGATCAATCAAGAAGTTGGAGTAGAAGAAGAGTGACAAATTCCATCAAAAGGACATGGATGAGGTCAAAGAAGTGTGTAAGATGTTGCGCCAGGATAATATTATCCTCTGTTAGAGATTGTCCTAAAGAAAAATTACCACACGCACTAGAGGTGAGTGCAAGAGGACAGTCTTGCATGATAATATGCCCCTCACAAGTATTGATTATGACAAGGAAATCACATTGAATGGGTTGTGGATGGATGGCTCTTAAGAAACATTTTGATTAACACGAGTGTTGAGGTCAATGTTATCACTTTAGATTCATGGAATTATATGGGAAGACCCCATTACAACCCTCTTTAAATGTGTTTTATATGGAAAATAGGACGAAGGCTATTCTGTCTTGGAGTATTGAAGGATGCATTTATAACCATCCAAGGGGAAAATTTTACTGGAGACTTTGAAGTCTTAGTGTTTTCTGAGGAAAATAACTTTCTAGCCCTCCTTGGAGAAGGGATTATTGACCATCCCTTGTGTTTTTCTAGTAGGAAGTTAACTCCATCATAACAAAATTATACTACCACGGAGCGCGAGGCATTATCGATGATCTACGTGCTGCAAAAATTTAGGCAGTATTTGCTAGCAACACCTTTTATTTTCTATGTGGACCACATGACATTGAATAACTTAGTGAACAAGCCCGTTTACAAGGGCACATATGTTAGTGGGTCTTATTGTTTCTGAGATTTTGAGTTTACAGTTGTTTTAAAACAACGGAAGAGAAATTTTGAGACTGTCCATCTATCATGGATTGACTCAGGAGAGGACACATAGAGCATTGAGGACACAATGCCGATGCATGGTTGTTTAGATTGCAGCGCATTTCCTCTAATTTGGAGGATATTTTGTTTTCTTGCAAATGGGTGTGGCACCAGAAGGAATGAAATTATTGAAGAAAAATTAGTTAGTTATACATATTACGCCCTATATGTTGATTGGTGGAGACATATACAAGCTAGGACGAGATGAGGTTTTACGTCGGTGTGTGTTGGAACATGAGCATACTGCAATCATGGAAGAAGCTCGTAGTGGCATTGCATGAGGTCACTATGTGGGGAATGCAACTACATGCAAGATCATGTTGGTAGGCCTTTGGTGGGAGATGATTTATAAGGATTGTATTGAATATTGTAAAACCTGTGATCATTTCCAATTCCTTTTTAAGTTGGGATGGAGAGATGAAATGTTGTTAAGACCTATTCTTTAGTGCAGAGCCATTTGAAATATGGGAAATTGAATTTTTGGGCCCTATTTCCCTAGCTACTTGCAGGAAAAGTTCACGCTACATTTTCACTTGCCACACATTATCTTATAAGGTGGGTAGAAGCAACGCCTACAAAGTAATACACTACAACTATAGTAGATAAGTTCTTATAGGAGAACATAACTAAAGCAGGTATGGATGTCCGTTGAGCTTAATAAGTGATAGGGGTACACATTTATTAAATGAGACTATTTGAATCTTGTTGGTAGAGTTTATGGTGGTTCATCATAAAATTATGCCCTATCACCCTTAGGATAATGGAACTGCTAAGGAATTTAACAAGATACTAAGCCACACCTTGACTAATATTTGAGATGTCGGGAAGAAGGATTTGGGACGATAAGGTCTCTGTAGCATTATGGGTATATCACATGACTTATAAGCACTTAAATAAGGCCACACCCTTTCAATTGGTGTTTGGAATATAGGAAGTTCTTCCAATGGAATTCATGTTTCCATCTTTGCATATTGCATGCACATGGGGATTGGTAATGAAAAAACATTAGAGGAGTACATAAATAAACTTATGGAGTTGGATGAGAGGTATGTCATTTTCAGATGGATTCAGAAGATGGAGAAAGAATGACAGAAGGCATGGCATGATTGTTATATTAAAATAAGAAGTTTGAGGTTGGGAATTGTTGTTGCAAATCAGAAGACACCCCGAATGCAAATCGAGGTTTCTAAGTTGATGTTTCAGGCATCTAGTGTGATTGCACAACATTAAAACCTCTCTCCAAGTGTGGGACTTGTAAAATGAGAGAGGAATCTCCATATTAGAGGCTGGTTCCTCAAACTCCTCTGATCAGATCTATTATTTGCACAATTATAGAGGTTTGAATCCTAATCCTACTCTAAATTCCAAGGAGACAGAGATAGAAAGTGCAAAAATTGAAACTAAACTAATAGGTGATACACCAAAGGAGTGGTGAACACTTCTTGTTCATGAAAATTGACACAATTTCATAAAATGCAACATGAAACATCATAAGCTGATAAGATGTAATTAGAGGTCTGAAATGAAGCAAGACAATACAAACAAAGGACTGAAAATTGATCACAGAGTCTGCACTGTCATTTTTCACTGTCAAAATCCTTGCATTTGCAACATCAAAGAGGTAGAAACCTGTTACAATCATGAAGAAGGTCTGATACTTGTAAAAATCACTTGTTGAAGGTGAAAGAAGAAGCTTGCTATCCAAAAAAATGTTCCACCTCAAAAAATGAGCCAAATCTAGCTTTTACAATGCATGGAGTCGAGCCTCAGGAGAGAGAAAATGTGTAAAAATGTGGAAGCCATTCCCATTAAATGAATATGTATTAAAATAGCATGGGCATCTTACTGACTCCATTCCCGACATTTTTGGCCATGCTGAAGAAGAATGCGACCCATTTTGCATTAAAACTGGTTGTTGAAACATCATTTCTGGCCATTACCACGTGCCAGAGGTGTTTCTTGATTTTATCTCTCCAAACTCAACAAAATTCAAAATTGACCCACGGAATCATGTATATAATTTCACTGACTTTCCATTGATATAAAGAACATGAAAATCAAGCTCTGGATCGAAAGATATGACGATTTGAAAATTTAGGGCAAAAACAGGCCAAAATCGGATCGGCGGGCAAAAGTTTGAATTTTTACCCGTTTGGTCTTTGGAAAATTTTTCAAATTTTCCCCATGCTCCACCACTCCAGGTGCCACGTGGTGGCTTCCTATTGGCCATGGGCCTCCTAAGGGAAAATTTCCCACAAAAACTCCACCGAGCCATAACTTGAAAAATATGAGGAGTTAGGAGGAAAACTTTACCTTTCTTGGAAAGCTGAGAGAGAGCTCTATCCAATGGTGCCATTTTTAGAAAGATTTGAGTGCCTAAAAATAAAAAATGGAGACTAAGGCACAAGAGAGGTAAGAACACAAGGAGTTAGCCACAAAAATGAGTAGGGGCACATTTTGGATAACAATTTTGGCGACTCAGAGGGGTCATCTGCCTGCTAGATGAAGATACCAGTTGCCTGAAGCAGCCCATTGGGCATGGAGTCATAAAATTTTCTGTTCGGAACCCCAACTGACTTAGAATGTTGCAAGGAGGAAGATGGAATATCACCTGATGGAAGTAAGGACTACAAAACATCTCCAGGACAAGCAAGCCTGTGCCAAAGCACTTAGGGAAAGCAAAACAACCTATAGTAAAACAATGTGCACAAGCACTTGGAGGAATGAAAACCTAAGCTAATATTTACAAGGTGGAGAATTTCCCTTTAGTAGAAATGCTTTAGATAGATTCCATTGACTGGAATCTGTAGTTTTTTTCCATCTAATGAAGACAATTGGAAGGCATTACTGTCCTTACACTTTGTGACCATGTATGGGCCACTCTAAATGGCATCAAATTTTGAATGCCTTCCCAGTTTTTCTCTATCTGCATCCCATTTTAACACTATATCTCTAACTTGGAAAGATCTACTCTTGGACTTCCTATCAAAGGTCTTCTTGATCAAAGCTTGATCCTTTCCATTGCTTGGGATGCCGATCTTCGATCTCTTGGAGCTCTATCAACTCGCATATCTCACCTCCATGGGCCCAAACTCAAGCAACTCTAATCGCTTCATGAGTTCCAATGTTGGAAACTCAAGTGACATGGGCAAGATTGCCTCTCTTCCATAAACAATCCCGAATGGAGAGTTACTGTGGATCTCTTGGGAGTTATCCTATCACCCATAAGGCTGATTTTAGTTTGGTATGCCAAGACCTTTTATTCTTATCAAGAGTCCTCCTAATGATCCTCAACAAGTTCTTGTTTGTAGATTCACACGCCATTACCCCGAGGGTAGTAGTTTGATGAAGTACTTAGGTAGATCCCATTCTTGATGCAAAGCCCACTCATCACCTTGGACCCAATGAATGCTAATGCATTATACGATATTATTGTAGTAGGTATGCCAAATCTGGTTACTATTCCCTCATAAAAGTCCAGGTAGATGCTAGATTCACTTACTTCCTTGAGTGCTACTCTTTTGCTTTAGTCCACTTGGTGAAGTAATGTGTGGTGTTAAAATCCATTTGTGCCCTTGGCTTTAATTGGGATTAATGACTCTAATGAATTCCAAACCCCATGTATGAATGGCTGGTCAACTGAAATGGATGCAATGAAAGGGCAACAAGCCTCTCTTTACCTGTGAAGAATGCACAATTCTTGCACCTTTTGATCCACGCAAAGTAATCACTGAAAATCTTGGGCCAATAATAACCAGCCTTCATGATTTTTAGAGCTGTCACTCTTGGTGCAAAATGACCACCAGCTGGTCCACCATGGAACTCTTCCAACACCCTATGAATCGATTTGTGCTAATGCATCTCAGCATCACTCCATTCACATCTTTCTTGAACAAAACATCGCCTACTATGGCATATGGGACACCTACAATCTGGAAGTGTCTTCTTTGGGTTTTTCTCATCTCTCGGAGGGCATAGGCTTGTGTTTAGGAAGTGCATTATACCTTGGGTCCAGCAAGGAGTGGGGACAATATTATCCTCTTCTTGAGTGCTACCTTGCACATGGTTGTCTTGAATCATCAAACAACCTCTTATTTATTACATACTCCTTTTTGCTTGCCTAGAATTAGCTGCTCACACAATCCTTTTCCTCTTACCAGCTTGGTGACCTTGATCTTAATGTCATACTCCATGACACAAGTGATCCAACCTACCCTTTTTCTTATTCAAATCCTTGTTGAGGAGGAGGTCCTTTACTCCGCATGAGAGACCAAACAACTAAACCTTGTTATTTGAGACTAGATGCTTGAATTTATTCAAGCTTCGATCACTGCAAGTACATGCTTCTCAATAAAAGAATATCTCACCTCATAGTCATCTAGGCTTTGGTGAAGAAGAAAGTAATTGGCTGCTCATCATTGTCCTTGTTCTACATTGTACCAAAATGGCGTAGAAATGGTATCATTACCCCCAAATGCATAGAGGATGAAATCCTTGGAGAAGTTCGGGTTGATGAGAGTTGGTGCTTGAGAGATGGCTTCTTTGATTGCTTCAAAACTCTCTTGCCTTCGTTGTCCATTTGAAAGCCATGCTTTTATTCAACATCTTGGTGATAGGTTTGTGACAAGGGATGCAAAATCTGGGACAAACTTCGAACAAAATTTATTATCCCTAAGAAACTCAAGTGCCTTCTCGTGGCTTTGGCAATGGTAGTTCTCTTATGGCTTCAACTCTCTCTCGATCAATGGTTAATCCTTCTTTAGAGACAATATGGCCAAGGAGCTTACCTTCATGTGCTAGGAAGATACATTTCTTAGGAGTCAAAGACACTCTAAATCTCTTGCACCTTTGGAAGACTTGTCTCAAATGAGAGAGGTGGTCTCACTGCATTCTTTGAAAAACAAAGTGATATCATCAAGATATATCAGCACCATGTTGTTAATCAAACCTTTGAACGCCATGTCCATTGCTCTTTGGAAGGTAGCTCTAGCATTGGACAGCCCCCAAATGGAATTTTCCTATATGCATAAGTTCACCACTTGGTTGTGAAGGTTGTCTTGAACTGATCTTCTTCCTTCACCATAATCGATTATACCCGAGTAGCCATCAAGTAGTGAAAACCTCTCGGAGCCAGCCACAACTTGCAAAATCTGCTCCATAGAAGGAAGTGGGTAATGGTCCTTGAGAGATGCTCTATTCAAATCTTTGAAATAAACGCACAATCTGATCTCTCCACTCTTATTTCTCGATCGAACTAAATTGGCAACCCAACTAGAATGCTTGATTGGGAATATGATTCTTGACTCAATCAACTTGTTCAATTCCTTCCTCATGAGAGGTTCCCATGTGTGGATTGAATGGCCTTTGTTTTTGCTCCGATGGGCCTAGTATTTGGATCCAACTCAATGGTGTGTTGGGCTAACTTGGGATTGAAACCTTTCAAATCTTCGTAGCTCCAAGAAAACACATCGGTGAACTCTTGACACAACCGTGATGAACTCATACCTTTCTTATTCGCTTATGTCATCTTTCCAATTTGCAATGGTTTATTCTCTTCCACCAAGATGGATACTGAATCTTCTCTCTTGACCTAAATGTTTTCTTTTATCTTTCCTAAACTGATCATTGGGATTGAAAATGGACTCCAAAGTGATAAGTGCCTTGGGAAGCTTGTTAGTTCTTAATGGCATGTACCACTTGGTCACCATACATTGTTCCAATTTTTCCTGATTTTTAGCTGAGAACTCAGCTTCTTCTTGTAAGAAATGCATGATTTGCTGGTCATTCTCAAACACTTGCCAACTTACATTGTTATCTGGCACTGAAGGCCTCACAATCACATGGATGTTTGGCTGTACCTTGTCCTTTTGAATGCTTTCCATAATATCAAAGGCTGCCCCAACTATCATAAGCTTTGTCAAGCCTCAAAGAACTTGGTTTTCTTATTTATTATCCCAAATAATGTGATTAACATTTATGCCATAATTAGCCAATGCATCTACCACCTTGTTACCCTCCTGGTAAGTATGCTTGATCCGAATGTTATTGAAGGTTTGGCAAATACTTATGGATTCCAAGATGAAGTCCTTGATGTTCCAACTTGGAGGTGAACACTGATTAAGATGATTAATGATATTAAGCGAGTCCCCTTCTAGAATGAGGTTTTGGATATTATGAGTCTGAGCAATTCTAAGGCCCCATAAAGCGGATAATGCTTCAGCAAAATGATTAGTTTGAATTCCCATTTTTCCAGCATACGCAGCAATCAAACTACCTTTATGATCCCAGATCACTCCTCCCCCCACTGTAATTCCAGGGTTACCCTTAGAGGCCCCATCAAAGTTCAACTTATACCAATTAAGATCAGGAGGATGCCAATGTATCAAAGATCTATCAATACTATTACCGGAATTATTTTAGATATTGTCACTCAATCTACCATTAGGAAAAGATACACTCTTCATTTTTGGATAAATCTTGTTCTTGGGGGCTTAAATCTAGCAATATTTTCTTTAATAGCATTAGAATTTTCCCAATATCTTTTGAGCTTAAAATTCTATTTATTATTTCTAAAGATAATATCATTTCTATCTTTCCATATCCTCCAAATAACATGAGGTATTACCCAGATTAACAACACAATGTTTATAGGGTTAAATCCATGGGTCCTTTGAAACCACCCGAGAAAGATTTAAAATTAGAGAGAGAAAAACTCCATATTCTGGTAGCATAATCACAATGGATAAACAAATGGTGATATCATCGAGTCTTTTTACAAAGATGACATCTATTAGGAATTATGAAACCTTTTCTTATCAAGTTGTCAGTTGTAAGAATTCTGCCTCTGAGAGCCAAAAAAAAAGTTAATTTTAGGTGTTAGCTCAGTCATCCAAATTCTACTCCATTTAAACTCAGTTTGACTATTGTCAAAGAAAGTATTATAACCAGTTTTGATAGAGTAGTCCCCATCAATAGAATTTCTCGGACAATTCATCCTTAACATCTAGCTGACTTAAGGGGATAAGGTCCAACTGATCTTGCAAGGAGGAAATATTTTGGATCAGATCATCTCTATCCACAGAAATTTTTTTCCATTTCTTTTTGTTGCCATTTATTTCAATATAATCCTTGATTCTAGTGCCATACTTGTTTTCAAGACTTTCTTTGACCACACCAAATCATCCATAAGGTTGCCATTAAACTAGTTATCATCCCAGAATTTTATATCATAGCCATCTCCCACTTTCCATTTACTTCCTTGTTTAATGAAATTTCTGCTCTTCACTAAATTATTCCAAAAAATGGAACCATAGGGAAGGTGCTCATCTTGAAGAAAAGAAAAGACTGCTTGTTGATTAAGGTATTTAGCCTTAATTAATTCTATCCAGGGTTGCTTCTTAGATAGCATTCTCCAGCCCATTTTCACAATGAGAGCCTCATTCATTTTCTTGATGTCTTTTATGCCCAGTCCTCCTATAGATTTTGGAGTACAAACCTTATCCCAAGCAACTAAGTGATATTTAAACTTCTCCTCCATGCCCTGCCATAAGAATTTTTTTGAATCCTCTCAATTCTTTCTCTGAAGGTAGAAGGGATCTTATAAAGAGACATGATATAGATAGGTAGATTTTGAAGTGTGCTTTTTATGAGCAGGCACTTACCAGCACTAGATAGAATGGCTCCTTTCCATCCAGCCATTTTTTTTTGAAATCTCGCCAATAGATCATCCCACACCTTGTTAGAAACTTTTTTAGTGCCAAGAGGGAGTCCTAAGTAAGTGATTGGAAGCACACTTATTTTACAACCCATAATTTATCAATTTTAAGTTGTCTTTCCTCAAGAGTGTTGAAGAAGAAAATGGAGCTTTTATCATAATTGATCTCTTGCCCAGAAGCAGATTCATAAAGTTGTAGAATAGCCTTGGTGGCCTTAGCTTCAATGACGGAAGCCAATAAAAGGAGGATTGTATCATCCACAAATTGCTGATGAGAAGCTGCTTGGCTGATGGAAGTGGGCTTTGAGCCTTTCAAAAGACCGTCAATGACTACTTTACCAATTGTTCTACTAAGACTGTCTACCATAAGAATGAAGAGCAGGGGGGAGATGGGGTCCCCTTGCCTTAGTCCTCTACTACTTGTGAAAAATCCCACTAGCTCACCATTAACCACCACTAAGAATCTGACCGTAGAGATGCAAGCCTTAATAATTTTTTTGAATTTGGCCGGAAAACCAAATTTAATTAAGACTTTGTCAAGAAAAACCCAAGAGACCTTGTCAAAGGCTTTATTCATATCAAGCTTAAGGACCATATTTACTTTTTTATTATTCTCCATAGAGTGTATGGTCTCATGTACCATAATCACTCCATCTTGGATAATCCTGCCTTTAATGAATCCACTCTGTTACCTTGAGATTAAATCATTCAAAATGAATTGAAGCCTGGTAGCAATGATTTTGGTAAAAATTCTATAGATAACATTCACAAGGCTGATGGGTCTGAAGTCTTTGAAGTCTTTAGCATCCATTTTTTTTGGAGCAAGCACAATGTGGGTGTTATTCAACTCTTTCAAAAGATCCCCAGTTCTATAGAATTCATTCACCGCTCTGAGAAGATCATCGAACATATTTCCCAAAATTTCTGGAAAAAGTTAATGGAAAAACCATCCGGGCCTAGAGCCTTGTCAGCCTTCTAAAGTAAACACAGATTTTTGCAGTTCTTCAAGTGTGACAGCTTTAGTGATATCTTTATATCTCTGCTCCTCAATTTTGTCTTGGGGAATAGCCTCCAACATGAAAGAAATTTCCTCATCATTAATTATATTCCTCTCATTAAGAAGTTTTTTATAGAAATTTAGAGCTTCTTCTTTGATGTTGTTGGGATCTTTTATAACATTGCCATTACTTTTAGCCACTTCCATGATCCTATTACAAGCTTTGTGCTTCAAAGTGGTCATATGGAAAAACTTCGTATTCCTATCTCCTTCATTTAGCCAGATAGCCCTAGATTTTAGTCTCCATAAGGATTCTTCTCTATTGCAAATCGTATGCAGTTCTGAGAGAATATTCTTTTCATCAGTTTGGTCTTCAACAGATCTCCCCATTGTATTCATTTTGATTTCTAGATCTTGGAGATTTTGTTTTAACTTCTTTTTTTTTCAAACACATTGCCAAAAACTCTTTTATTCTAGATTTTAACTTGTTTTTTTAACATTTTTGAGCTTTTGAATCAATCTAAATTGAGCAGTGCCTTCACCATTCCAAACCCACCACTCTTTAATTTTTTCATAGATGTCATCATGCTCCATCCACATCTTTTCAAATTTGAATGAGCTTCTGATGGGCTTAGTCCAATTGAGAAGATTTAAGGCAATCGGATTGTGGTCCGATCCAATTCTGGGTAGGGAAGAGAGGTGGAAGTCCTGACTGAGAATCCAACTAGTAGAAATCAGGGCTCTATCCAGTCTAACTTGGATAAGATATTTTCCCAACCTTCTATTGTTCCAAGTGTATTTATTCCCATGGAGATCCACATCCAAGAGATTAAGATCAGCAATAAAATCAGCAAATTCCTCCATACCTGTGGAAAAGCTGGAGATTCCTCCATATTTTTCACCTAGGTTTAGAGGAGAATTAAAGTCACCCATGATAAGCTAGTTAGTTGTACTATGTTGGTTTCTAAAGATCTTAAGATCAATCCATAGTTTACGTCTCCCACTAACCGTATTAGGGGCATAGATATTAGAAAGGATCCATTCACCATTGTTCTCAATAGCATGAAATTTAATAGCAAGATGATTAGTGCTAGCATTAAGAACCATACCAGTACAATGTATTTTATCCCAAAGAGTAGCTAGACCTCAGAGGCTCCCTGAGAGTCCACCGTAGCCATTTCAGAGTTTTCCCAAAAACTCTTTTTACTAATTTCAAGGATCTTAGCTTTCATCTTAGTTTCCTACAAAATCAAAATACTAGGACTACTAGAATCTCGTAACTCCTTAATGATTCTCTGTTTGGAGTTTCCATTTAGACCTCGGATGTTCCAAGAGATAATCTTCATTTAATAGGAGTGGGAGCTGGGATTGCCTAATGGCTCAATTGACATTGAATTCCATCTGCAATGTCTTTCTCTATTCTCTTAGATCTAAGAGTCTTTTTTGAGGGCCTTCCTCTTTTAGAACTACTTCCAAAATCTACTAGTCTTCTAGTAGAAGATCTAGTAGTTCTGGATGTTGAAGTTTCCCAGTTGTCCATTTTCTTTTTCTTTTCATTGTAGAGCGATTCTGGGATCATTTCAAATCCTTTCATTCTTTTTTTTTTTTTTTGAGATGACCTCTATGAATCCAGAAGTTAGCTCCTCATCTTCCTTGAATGGTGTTACTTCTCCCTCTTCTTGCTCTCTCTGATTCCTGTCAATAGAGTGTGGATCTGCTAATTGTTGCTGAAGCAAGGAGGTATATCTGCTGATCATTGTTGCTGAAGTAGGGAGGTATATTTGTTGATATTTTACTTTCGCCCCTTGGAGTGTTTTTCTACAATGTTTCTTCTGAACCCATGTTATCCTTTTCCAATATTTCCTCAATGATGCACAGAGAGTTATCTATCTCAGTTTCCTTATTGTCATCCAAAGTCTGAGATAGATCATTAGGGATGATATTTATCTTTACAGTTCCTTCTTGTTCATCCACCTCCATAGTCACCTTTACAGGATTTTCTAAGCCCTCTTTGATTTTGATTGGTGCTCCATGCAAAGCTTCCGCTGGGGTTTTTGGACGCCAGACCAGGTGTTTCCTTATTGGAGTTCTAACCCCCTTTTTCCTTTTTATTATAGTTCAACTCAGTCTGGTTAGGGGATTTTTCTTCTCTCTGGATTTCAATGTCAAGAACCCTGCGTTCCTTTATCAATTCTAAATCACCCTCAGGTTGTTCTTTCTTTTTGTGTTTGTCCTCCTCTGAAGAGATCTCCTTATTGGGACATTTTTTGGTGAAGTGTCCTATAGATGACATTGCTTACACCTTAAATGAAATGTTTCAAATTTGATTTTTTGAATCCACATTCCACACTTAGATTTCAAGATGATGTGCTCCGGTAACTCCTGCTCCATTTCAAGAAGAAATGCAGAATCAAGAAAAAGCAAGTCTAGATCTGTTTCTCGTGGGCCCATCCATCTGATTGGAGCACCTAAGGATTTAGCAATGTTTAGCAAAATTTCATCATCCCAAAATTACAATGGTAGCCCAGGAGTCTACACCAGATTGGAATGGTGTTTATATTTTCAATGTTAGGGTCAAACCCTGGATACCATTTTTTCAAAAAGAGGCCCATATTACCCAGCCACCATGGTCCTCCCAGAAGCACCGATTCCAAATCAGTCTGCTGATTAAATTTTTCTAGAAAAAAAACCCTGTGGCATGATGGTAATACTCAGATCCCCCTTAGGTTTCCACTTTCTAAGAGCCCATTTTCTAATAAAATCAATATTAGGTCTAGAGCCTAGAAACTTACCAACAAGGGAAAGATTCACTTTTCTCAAAGCCCTATTTACGCATGCTACCATCTGGGACCATTAGATAGGTAGCACCTTCATTTTCCTTTTCCCATGTGAACTGCCCTCTTTCAGAAGATTGTGGACCCACTTTTTGTTAGGGTTTTGAAGAATCTTATTCCAGGCCAAAGGTGTGGATCCCAAGCGTGTCCACTTTTTCAGTTTGCAGCTTTTCATCCTTCGATTCTGGTCAGTAAGTAGCCTCTCCTCAGCTATGATTGGCCTAGAACACGGACATTTTACAAACAATACTATAGAAACCACCTTGACATTTGTACCTCCATCGCTTTCTCCATCACTCGCTTTCTCAATTGTAGGATATTTTGATAAGTGAATTTTATTCTAATTTTTTTATTTTTTTAAATATATGATTTTTGAATTTTTACGATTTTTTTTTTTAAAATGATGAAAATAAGAGGAGAAACACACATGCAATTAGCATAAATACAAATAAATATAAAAATACCTAATGACTATGACAAAAAGGAAAACACATCGTGGATCATTTAATAAACCGGGATAAAAACATAACACATACAAGTGACACAAAGACACAAAACAAGCATGCCAAACAAACCCAATATGACAGGAAGGAACTACACCAAAGTTATATGTGAACTAATATGATAAGAATTTTCTTGTAATTTTTATACAATAAAAAAGTACAAAAAAATAACAAAATAAAAAGCATCATCACAATGTTGACAAACCGAAACATTAGAACAAAGCTTGCAATAATGATGTATAATGAGACTCTTAATGCATTCCAAATTGAATAATTATAAAAATACGAATTCCCTCGGTGATATCTTAGTACCCGAGAGGATTGGATCAAGCCGAAGAGTGGAGTGACACTTAGATACTCCAAAAATTACTCTTACTAGATATTATTGAATTTTGATTTGTATTGGATTAAAATTTGAAATCTAACTGATGTCTTTAGAGGCAAAGTTATATTGTAAAATGGTAAATAATTGATTTCCTTGAGCATATATATACACCATAGGAAATAAAAGTGATTATCAAAAGATGATCTCGAAATGATCATGCGAACCTTTTGTCAAAAGGAAAAATTGTTGAATTGTATTATTCAATAGCTATTTCTTGGTAAAACATTTTCTAAATGTTTTGTTTTTTCTGATTTATACTATTTTTATTTTGGAATTATTTTATACTATTTTTATATTTCTAAACATATTTGAATGTTTTTATATTTTTAACTCGGTAAAGTATGTACTATCTAAACTCATGGTAAAATAATTGTAATCATTTCATTCAATTGGAAGAATGAATATTATATATTGATAGGTTGTCTCAATCCACTCGTGAATCCGTGTAACTAGGAAGATGTGAGGGCTCATCACCGAGAGCCAAAAATGATGTGAGAACAAGGTGAATAGTGATATGAAAATGAATATGGTGGATGCTAATACACAAGGTGTAACAATGATCCATGTGGAAAAAATATAACACATCTATAGTCAATATTATTTGACCAATTCCAAGATGATTCCACTTTATAAGTTTTGACTAGACTTAGATCCGTAGATTACCTATTGATTGACAAGATCTGGTTGAAGGAATTTTTGTCTCTCTTCACATAAGAAACTTCTTGGGATGTTTTTGATTGAGTTTTTTTATTCTAAAGGATATATTTTGTTTTTGTTTTTAAAGGACCCCTACATATTGCCCCATTCCATCATTAAAAGGAAAGGGCTCAATGATGAAGAAAAAAATTAGGTGAGTAAGGACATCTTCCTCTAATTCCTTATAAGAAGTATGCACTTATCACCAAAGAATGTGAAAAATGAAAGGTGTAATGATTTTATATAAATATTTATTTTATGATTTATTTTTCCTTATATGTCAATAATGTGCTTGTTTGGAAGGAACAATCTACCCCCAAGTTTTAGCATCATGTGACTAGTACGATGTAAGGGTTTAACACCGTAGACTGAAATGGGCAATCAAAAAGGACCGGATAAATAATTTAGTACTATTTGTTAAATAGAGAGCTTATTTCGAAGGAACACCTATCATCGGTAATATTTGAGACGAACTCATAGGTGAAAGATTTGAAATGGTAGAAATTATAGTAGGGATGAGACACAAAGTTCCAAATAGGAACAAGATTAAACTATGTTATAGAAGATTAACAATGCAAATATATGATAATGGTATGTTTAAGATATCTACCAATATAATAAATAAATAAAATTACTTCTTTAGATGAGTTGATAGTGAAAGTGGCCTCCCAAAGTGTGGAGAATAGTCGTGTAAGAATTCCATGTTTAGTAAATTTGTATGGTCCATTTACAAGACTTGGGAAGATGAGATCCAAATCAATGGATTAGATTGAAGGATTTTTAATGTATCCATGATTGAATTAGTCCTAATTTATGAGAATTGGATAGAGAAGGTTCAAGTTAAAGGAGATAATCCAAAGATTCGGTGAATCATGATTTTCAAGACTTGGGAAAACAAGGTCTAAGTGAAAGTAGAGAATTGAAAGATTCAATGTGTCTTGATTTATGAGACTTAGGCAAACAAGGTCCAAGTTAAAGGACAGAATCAAAATAGTCGATTAGTCCTAAAGTACGATACTTGGGCAGATGAGGTCCAATTCAATAGAGGGAATCAAAATATTTGATAAGTCTTGAAGTATGAGACTTGGGTGAACTAGGTCCAAGTCAATGGAGGGAATAAAAATATTCAATAAGTCCTCAAGTACGACACTTTGTGCAGAAAAGGTCCAAATCAACATAGGGAATCAAAATATTGTATAAGTTTTGAAGTAAAATACTTGGGAAGATGAAGTCCAATTCAACAGAGGGAATCAAATGGTTTGATAAGTCATAAAGTATGAGACTTGGGTGGATGAGATCCAAGTAATTGGATATATAATTGGATAAGTTTTCGATGAGATCAAAAAACTTATGTGATGTTATAGGTAGTTTGTTGATGCAGAGAATATGTTAATATTCAAATTCATCCATGAGTGGAATGGTGTGAGGAAATAAGTTTTGATACCTAGATATATATCTAAGGTTCCTAATAGTCTTAGAGAGAAAATATTTTATTTTTCTCCTTTGAGGCTATAGATTAATTTATTTGATGAAATTTTTTTAATTAAATCTTGATAAGGTTATGTAGGGATATTCCTAGGTATACACACCTCATATAGTGTATACACATGTAGATGTCTTTACATGTAAGAAAAATTAGTGAAGAGATACTTGCAATATTTATCATTTGAGGCATTATGGACATGGAAGGTTGCGTTATTTAAGTGTCTAAACTTGTTTTGGTTGTTTCACTACAACGGGACTAGATATGTTAGGCATATGAGTGAGCATTGAAAATGTATAATCAATATCATGGTTTTTGATGATGGACCCTTTTAGTATATTTTTCATATATATCAAGGGTTGAAAGGAGTATTAAACAAAGGTCAGGATATCTTGTTTGATGTTGGAAGTTTGTTTTCTAAATTAGGTTCAATGTCGATTGAACTAACAAAAGAAAATATGGAGAAGAAATTGATTGGTTTTTATTTAGAGATAATTGACCTTTTTCATCATAATCTCATTGATTTTCAGTATGTATAGGGTTTAGGAAAACATTAAACTCTTCATTATAAGTGGTGGTAGTTGATGTGTCTTTAGTTTTGATAGCCTTTTCATCAATATCTAAAAAAAGACTTCATCATTAATTGAATCTTGGACATAATGACAAAGATTTGAATAATGATAAGTATAATGGCCTTCAATGTGGTGGTATTCACAATATTTTGATTTATTATACCACAAGTTTTAGGCTTGAGGTTACCCATTATAAAAGGGTCTTGTTCTGGATGGATATTTGATCATGTTACCCTTTACTAATTGTTGAAAAGTGCTAGAGAGACTTTCTCCAAGGGGTGTAAACTTACATTCAACTATACGTGGAGTAGTGTCTACAATGATGTTGTTTAAGGATTCATCCTATTTGAGAGATTTTACCTTTGTACTAGGTTTAGGTTTATTTGGTGTTAGGTCTTCAACCACAATGTTTCCATCATCAATGAGGTCCTAGATCTAATTACAAAGTTTTTGGCATTTGTCAGTTTGATGACCATCAATGCGATGAAAATAAAAATATGTATTAGGTTAATACCAAATTGGATTAGGTTCTCTATCAGGAAAGGGTTGTGTGATAGGGTAAGTGACCATTTGGGAATTTCTAGTTGTTGTAAAATGTTTGAAAGAGAATATCCCTATTTTTTGTATTTTCATCATTTGTAATCATGAGGAGGAGGAATTTCTCTTCTTGGTATAGTGATCTCTTGTGTAGACTTAGTCAATTTTGAAGGATTATTTGGTATGTTGTACATATTTTGATTATGTATGACACCATAATATATAAGATTAAAGTTGCGACTGATGAACCTATATCTATCGTGATGAATGTTAGTGTTGATATTATTATTATTGTTCCCATTATCTTTGGAATGATTTTGACTTGATCAAGCCTTTATAAATAAGGTATTTTATTTTTTCCTTTGAGTCCATAGATAATTTATTTGATGAAATTTTTAATTAAATCTGATAAGTTATGTAGGGATATTCCTATTAAGGTATACACATGAATATAGTGTATACCATGTAGATGTCTTTACATGTAAGAAAAATTAGTGAAGAGATACTTGTCATTATTTATCATTTGAGGCATTATGGACATGGAAGGTTACGTTATTTAAGTGTCTTGTTTTGGTTGTTACATAAAAGACTAGATATGTTAGGCATATGAGTGAGCATTGAAAAAGTATAATCAATATTTTTTTGATGATGGACCCTTTTTGTATATTTTTCATGTATATAAAGGGTTATAGATATTAATTTGAAAGGTCAATATCTTGTTTGATGTTGGAAGATTTTCTAAATTAGGTTCAATGTGGGAGAACTAATATGAAAGAAAATATGGAGAAGAAATTGATAGTATTTTATTTAGAGATAATTGACCTTTTTATCATAATCTCATTATTTTCTCATTATGTATAGGGTTTAGGAAAACATTAAACTCTTCATTATAAGTTGTGGTAGTTGATGTGTCTTTAGTTTTGATAGCCTTTTCATCAATATCTAAAAAAAGACTTCATCATTAATTGAATCTTGGACATAATGACAAAGACTTGAATAATGATCAGTAGAATGGCCTTCAATGTGGTGGTATTCACAATATTCTGATTCATTATACCACTTAGGCTTGGGTTCCCCATTATAAAAGGGTCTAATACAATTTGGATATTTGATCATGTTATTCTTTACTAATTGTTGAAAAGTGCTGAGAGACTTTCTCAAGGGGTGTAAACTTAATTCAACTATACGTGAGTAGTGTCTACATAAATATCCATAAAATTGATTTAAGGATTCATCCTATTTGAGAGATTTTACCTTCTCATGTACTAGGTTTAGGTTTATTTGGTGTTAGGTCTTCAACCACAATGTTTCCATCATCAATGAGGTCCTAGATCTAATTACAAAGTTTTGGCATTTGTCGAGTTTGATGACCATCAATGCGATGAAAATAAAAATATGTATTAGGTTAATACCAATTGGATTAGGTTCTCTATCGGGAAAGGGTTGTGTGATAGGGTAACTGACCATTTGGGAATAGTTGTTGTAAAATGTTTGAAAGAGAATATCCCTATTTTTGTATTTTCATCATTTGTAATCATGAGGAGGAGGAATTCTCTTCTTGGTATAGTGATCTCTTGTGTAGACTTAGGATTTTGAAGGATTATTGGTATGTTGTACATATTTTGATTATGTCATGACACCATAATATATAAGATGGAGTATAGAACCTATAAAATGATGAATGTTAGAAGGGAGGATATTATTATTATTGTTCCCATTATCTTTGGAATGAAGCTTGATCAAGCCTTTATAAATAAGGAAATTTTCATTTTGAGTCCCCTTTTAATATAAATCTTGAAAACATTGAGGGCATTTTTCACATGCATCTACAAGTGAAAGTATGGTTTTATAACAAATATTAGGAGTGCAAAAAGGAAAAGACAACTCATTATTAAGGTTTTGTATGAATATACGAACCATTAGTTTGTTAGGGATTGAACATGAGGAATCAACTTGTCATTCCTCTCCATCATTGTAAAATTGGGAAAAATATTACATTTGGTCATTGTTTCATGTTACATAAAATCCATCATTATTATTTTAGATTCGAGGTTGAAAGAAAAATGTTTAACAAAATTTTTTGAGAGGCTTCTGTAAAGGTAGTTATAGATAAATTTGGAAGGTGTAAGAACTACTCCAAAGATTTTCCTCCCAGACTTTGTGGGAAGATACATAATATGAAGATATAATTATATACCACTTCTTAGTATGCCATGAAAAATTCCTTTATATGCTAGATTAGATCAGTTTTCCCTTATATTTATCAAATTGTTAGTGTATAAATCAAGTTTATATTTTAGTTTCACTTTCATCTATCTCTATGTTGGAATAAATTTTCATAAATATTTGCAATGAAGTCAGTATGCTACATATTATGTTTCCATTTCTTAAATACCTAGAAAAAAATCAATACAATTTGAAAATGAGATTCTTGGACTAGGTTTGGAGCATCCTCTTAAAGTAATTCAAATAAGAGTGTTACACTACATATCCATTTGAATTAGGATAATGCATTTTTATGTAGAATTACTTCTCATGTGAGTGTAATGTATTTCCTTCACTCTCCCTATATTATCCCCCCACAACAATATGACGACATTCTTATGAAATGAATTTGAAACATGAAATTTCAATTCAAATATGTTTCAAATTTAGTAGGAGAGTTGAGGATTTATCTAATATAATTTTAAGTTTTTTGAACATGTATAGTGTTGGCCTAAAATCTATTCCACCCTTGAAGTTGATGAAGAGGATATTAAGGATGATTTTTTGATAGCATAGGAGATTTTCAATGAGAAAGTAGAGAGTGGAGTATAGCCCAAATAATGTGAGAAGGGAGATTTTCATTTCACAAATCTACGTCAAAACGTGCAAGGCCAAAAGGAAAGCCTAAGAAATTATTAACAAAAAATGAGCCTAGTCACACACTTAATATGACCATAAACAAAACCTCCATGAATAAGACCCAATTAGGTGAATTTTTTTCATACTATATATTTAAAGTTAATTCACCTTAATTTCTTTATTTACGAGAGATATGTAGAGGTATTCTCCACCTTCGATTTTGTGGTTTCTTAAAAATGAAGAGTGCGCCTCGAGTGACGCGTGAAAGGAAACACGAAGAAAAATTCATAATGGATAGTCCTCTAAAGATATAAAAGATAAAACATAGGTAGTAAAGTAAAGGGGTAGGAAAACAATATTTAATTAAAATAGGTGGGTTGATCATTCAAACTTCATATAATCCTCATAAATTTGGGTGTGTTTGTGTGTGTGTGTGTGTGTGTGTGTGTGTGTGTGTGTAAATATGAGATACATGAGTCAGAGATAACACAAATGTTTCTTCAATTTACACAAATATAACTCCCCATAATTCAGATAATCATTAACCCACATACTGAGATCTAAAAACCATTAGACCAACATAACTCATAATCTAAAATTTAACATTAACTAAGTTTATTGAATACATAAAAACTAGAATTTCAAAAGGAATTTATAATCAAATTCTCAGGTGCTACACATTAGATATCTACAACTAATTACTAAATGGATATCCTAAAAACTATGAATGAATACTCTTCATCCTTAAATGATATATTTCTTTATAATCTACTATCTCAATTATGATTCAAAAAATTAAACACAATTACTCTCTCAAATATTTATTATGATAGATTTGAATTGATTTCATTCATTCTTTCTCCAAAAACTAAAACAAAGTGAAATTGACACCTATAGACTAAAAAACCAAAGGGATCAAAGATCCTACAAAATTGCCAAGCTAAAATATTATTATATGAAGACATTTCTTCATATATTTATATAATTAAGATAACATTCCAAAAAGGATCGGAGGGAAATTGTAGATCTTGAGAACTAATTGTAGACACAAAAATATAAATGTATTTTTATCACATCATGTCCCAAATTAGGTCATTATATGCATGTGTAGAAACAAAATCATGCACTTACTACTATTTACTATACCGCCAAGTATATTGTTTTATATATGGATCTTAAGTAAGAAAAGTATTCACTAGAAAACTTCCTAGTCCATCTGCTTTTTTTGTTTCTCTTGTCTTTATCTTTTTCACTAATATACCCAGTTTTGGTTAGGTCACAAGGATCCCTATTTGTCATTATTTGCACATTTTTAATCAATTGTCTCTAAACACCAACACATAGGACTAGACACTAGCACCCATGACTAGACACTAGAACCCAAGATGCTCTTTTCCAACCACGGTGCTCTTGTTCCCTTTGTTCATGTTCACATTTTTGACATTTTTGGTCGGCCTTTTCGGTTGTATTACTCCTATCCCGAGGTCCTAGTCGGCATGTTGGGTCATTAGTGTCCAAATTCAAAAAGAGATCCTATATAAAGAAAATATATATACCATTATAATGGGGACAATTTATATCAAAAGCTATCTATATATATATATAAAAGGGGTCGTATCATGGGATTGTTACTCTATATACACACTTTGCATAGGAAGGGGAAGTTCATTTTTCCATCCACACATTTCATTTATATAGCTACATCCTATTATCTTGGTCTCATCAGCATGAGGGAAATGTAAGAGCACCATTCCACACATAAGAACATAGAAGCGCATTGGGTCTAAGACATAATGCAATGCCTAGTCATAGGTTCACTTTAAAAACATTTGAGGACAATTGGACCCAGGCTCATTTTGTAGCTTTATTTTTAGGATTTGATGTAGTTTGAGGGTTTTTAGGAGACTATTTGCACCATGTATTTACAATTACTTTGGTGATCCAAGTGCACCATATAGGTGATCATCAAAAATGAATGTGAAACCCTAGTGATAGTGAGGAAATTAGATTCGACCTTTTCGAGAAGACTCAAGTTCCCCACGAGAGGTCTTGGGCACCTTATGTGCCCTCACTCCTACGTAGGTCCCTATGTCTAGGCCAGTTTGAAGACTCCATAATTTTTATCGATGAAATCCATCATTCTTCTCAGTCGTTTCATCAGTTCATCTAGTCCAAGTACACTTCAGGATAAGGAAAAATCAAATAAGTGCCTTACATCTTTCATTTTATTACATCGTTACATTTATAAAAGCGTGAAATAATTTATATCTTGTTGTATATCATTTGTAGCTATTGCTGAATTTAGATTTAATAGATCAGATCTCATATTTTTATTAAATCATTTTGGTAAACCCGTAGATTATAACTCCATGCCAAAGGATCCACTAAACCCTAATGGATAACATTAAATCTGCTTCTCTAGGAAATGTATGCATCATGTTAGTGTTAATACTATCCTTTATGATAATTTTGAGGCTGACCTCAAGCTTATTTTTCACAATCCTCAACTTGATAGTGACATTCAAAGACAAATTTTGGCTAATTAATGTAAAATTCCTACTAGTTTCACTCATTCTTCTTGCAACATTGTTTCTAAAGGAAAAAACATTTCTGGTTGTACTCCTTGTTTCATAGGCACTAGGCCTACTCTACCTTCTTCTATTTTTCTTAAAACTCTTGATGATGTTATTATTGATTATATGCTTGGTATTTTTAGCAATATTGTAGATAAAAATCATGATGAAAATGTGCATGTGTATGATGTAATTTATTATACTAGTTAGGATGATTGTAATGTTTCATATCATACTCCTTAAATTTTTGCAAATGTTTCTGATGATTGTAAAGATAAATCTCATGATATTTAATCTCCTACTTCATTATATGTTGATGATTCTCTTGATGAAATTATTGCATGCAAAACTTTTTATCGATACTAATGATACCTCTAAGCATGAAAATGTTAGTAATGATTCTACTTCTGCTTTCAGACTATTGAATTTGAATTCTCTACTCTAGTTTCATCCCCTTATTAGGTTATATCTAATAAAATGAAGGATGATTCTTCTCCTTCTATTGTTTCATCTCCTATAAATTCTTGATGTTATTCCCAATGCTTCTACAAATATTCCATGTTCTTCATGACATATTATTTCTTCTGCATCTACATCTAATGTTCTTATAGCATTAACATCCTCCACTTCTTCTTCTAACATTCCTATGATCACTCATAATGGAAAGCTTCAACCACTCAATGTACCTCTCACATCTTCTACCATTCCTCTACATGATATTTTGTCACTCATGCATGTTGTTGGAAAATTACAATCTTAGGTCAAATCTCTTACTCTTGAAAGAAAATCCTATTATTCTTCTATTGATAACAACTCTTTACATGGAAATCCCATTCCAAAAAGATTCACAATTTAGCATTCCCTAAATATTTTATCATGCCTACATTTTCATGTTTTGATGGTACTAGCAATCCATATTTGCATCTCAAGCATTATCATTTAGCTATGGCTTCTTACTCGAATGGTCGAGTATTGTTTAAAGATTTCCATCATATTTTATTGATGATGCTCTCAATGGTACATGCATCTACCTTTTAGATCTATTAGTACCTATTATGAAATGGAAGAGGCCTTTCTTCAATGCTTCATGCTTAACAATGGTCCTAGAGTCACATATGATCACTTACCTAGCTTACATCAAGGAAAGACAACCTATCATTGATTATATTTTGCATTTCAATGTTTTCATGCATCAGCTAGTCTTTCAGCCCATTGATTTAGAAAAGCAATTCATATTTTTCATGGCTTGATTCCTACTTTAAAATAATGATTGCAATATGACACATGTCAATCAATTACACTATTACACTATAATTTCATTGATCTAGAACAAGATCTAATTATTGCACATGTTATGGATCCTCCTGATATTCTTATATTACTGCATCTTCTAGTTCTTCTCTTCTTCCATATGTTTATAATCCTCCAAGGTCTCCATCTCCTCCACCCTACATGTAATTTTAATTTCCTTCATTGAATAAGAATCTTTCATCTCCTCCACCACATCGGTCTCCACCTAAGACTTCTACATCTCCTACTTGGGAACAATTGCACTTTTCACATGTTGCTAAACCTCATGATGTGCTCTATGCTTTGCTTGATAATATTTTGATTCTCTTTCCCTCTAATCAGAATCATTATCCTCATTGCTTGCAAAGATAACATGATCGTCCTTATTACAATTATCATCACATTAATGGCCATCATGAAAATTATTATTTCACCCTTCTTGACAAGATGCAACAATTAGAAGACAAGGGTGTTGTTTCCTTTATCTCTCACTCTCATGAGCATTCTATTTCTCCAATTCCACAAAAACATGTTGTTACTCCAGTTCATTTATCTCTTTCATCTGCTTCTAATGTCTTTATTCCTCCACTACATCAAGTCATTATTTATGCACGACCTCCACCTCATTCATCCATCATTGCACCATCTCATCCACTACATAGTGCTTTTGCTTCACATTTGCTTCCTAATCTGTAGACATGTTATGCCTAACTAACTTACTCTATTTATATAAAATTTATACTTATATTTATTAGTTAGTTAGTCATTAGGTATAAACTAATAATAATGAAGGGGTATGACCTTTCACAATCATACCTATATATATGGGTGAGTAATTCCTCCCCATAAGTGTGAAGAGTGTGAGTTAGTGTCTTATTATAAGACTTAGGAGGTTTCCCCCTCAAAGTGGCTTAGTAATATATTATATATTATGATATATTTGCATTTATATTCAATTAATTCAATTTCATTAGGTACCATAGAATTTATTTTGGCATATGTGATTCTCACCATTGTATCTCCTATCATTGGCACCATCTCATCAGAAATTTAGTTTGGCTCATACAATCATGTTTCTTCCACTTTCACATGCTTTCACCACTTTGTGCTTGCTTAATATTTAATAGTTTATTCTTCTCGCCTCACCACCCGATGATGCACTCATGTTCTCATGGTTCTTACATGATTGTTGAGGCATTTATTACAATAATAACTTCACTTCATATTTACATTATACGCTACATTAATTTATCTATATAGTGCATCCTCTCAAACCACTTCTCGGTGATGAACTCATGTTCTATAGTTCATTCATGTCTTCCGAGAGGTCATATATAAATGAACCTCACTTTACTATACACATTGGGGGATCTCTCTTCTTCTCCCCTATTCATCATAACCTACACATGATTTCATACATCATTATACATATTTTTCATTCTACACTTAATAACAAACCATTATATTATTTCCTATCATCTCATGATTCATTCATTTTATCTATGGTAGAATATCTCATACATCTATCATCATTCATTTCTCAACATCATATATTTCAACTCACCATAATCATTTACGCAATATAAATCCAATAACACAAATAATTATAGAAAAAACATTCATCCCATAAAACATTTATAAACATCAACACAACACAATAATAACAATCATCCATCTATATATATCGTAAAAAACCATAGTTTCAAAAATACAATCGTTGGGGCACATGCCCCATACATCGATACATTGATATGGGTTATACATCATCATAATTAACACTTTATAAAATTGTGAGAGCTATAGAAATATATGTTTCTCCTCTCCATAGACCCTATATTTTTCTATTTATCTGTGTAATAATTCCAACTCCACCAACTGCTCAGAGAATCACCTTTGTAAATCCACATACTAGGTAAACACATCCTATGTTAGGGATCCTCCACCTACATCCTTCCTAGCTCATTGATTATTCACCCACACCTTGTCACGCTCACTCAGTAACATGGTACATATCACCACAACTACCACCACTATCTCAAACAAGTGGGCATGCTCACCCGCAATGACATCTACTCACTCCAACATCCCACCACCGATGAGCACATCAGCGGGAACATTCCATGTCAATGTTTGGATCGATGTACAATCAATGTGCCATTACACATCATTCCCATACATACTTATTACCATCCTCCTCTATACGCCGATATATATCATACATCTTATACAATATTCCCACACCTCCTTTGTCACTAATGAAGCAATCATAACTACAATGAACTTCCACAATTGTTGAAACACCGATCGAGTATGGAATCCAAACTAATATGGGTATCATTCTATACCTTTCCCTATAAAATACCACTTAGATGCTTTTAGCTCCCTCTGGGAATCTCTCTACAACCATCACGTGGACTCTCTCACCCATAATGATAGTTATAATATGTGATATACATACTCCATGGTCACAAGAATCTCCTAGTAGGTAACCAAACAATACATGTGTCTCGCACACCATCAATCACATAATGTAATAATCATCAACATATTATGAGATAAATCCCCATTCTTTCTATGTCATATGAAGGCATGGTCCATTTTATCCCACTCGTCATATGATAACCCCAATCCCAACAACATACTCAAATAAAGACCACCACAAAACTCACTTGAATGAATATCCCTCTATATAACACACAACAACAAAACAAAAACATGATATTAGAACATCATATACACATAAAAAAATAATATATACAATACTAAAATATACCAAATTTCACATCCATAACATAATGGGCACAAAACAATCTTTTTGGGTCACCGGTGCCGGGAGTAGGACGTGGTGCCCAAGAATAGGTCAATAGTGCATATATATATGGTCATGGGTGTACAAGGGATGTTAGTGCCATGGCCACTCTTTCCCAGAGTTATAAATGCCTAAAAACTCAAAAACAAAAATTTCACAAAAAAATTGCAAAAAGAGCTCATTTCAACACATTTTTGAAATAAACATACTCACCAACTCAACTATCATGTATGATGCCATAATCACCGCCACCATCTCAAATCAACTCAACATCACTACCCTAATTTGTGGCATATTCACACACTCAAAGCTCAAAAATGACACTCGATCAAAGTTTAAATGAAGCCATCAGTCACTTTTTTAAATTATTATGTATAGAACTTTTAATAATTGTTATATTATTATGGTCATTACTTGCACTCATTCTCCCAACTAATATATAACACATTATTTTTCTCATTTCTTGAGTTTCACTACTTCATTTTCTTTCATGTTTGCCTTGTTCTCTTTAGAATTTCACATAGTGTCTCATTTTCCACATTCTATGGTGTCATATTCCCATAAAGCACATTGATAACTCGATATATGTATAATTTTGTGACATCCACTTCATTTAATTCACTCTTACATCATTTTCCATTTACTTTCAACTCAACATTCATTCTCACCATCACTCCCTCTTTTTCCAAAAGGGGGTATACAATCGGGATCACTCTATGATCCCACTCACCTGCTACATAGTTATTTCACGTATCTAATTAGAATTATAATAACAAAATTCTCACACATTATGTGACATTTCATAACACTTCCTAGTGATTCCCCCTACTGACCTTATCTAGGGGAAACATGTAAAAAAATATCTCCATGAGTAATCCATCATATAGATTCAATCTTAACAAAAAAATTTACTACTCGAATCAAATCAATAAATCGAAACACCAAAACTTATTTTACTACTCCTCTCAAATGACCTTACTTGGGAATTACATCACTACTTTCCTAGATGACCTAACATGGGAAGTTACTCTATACTCTATCACTTCCAAATGACCTAACATGGAATCCATACAAATCATAGTGACACCCTTGGAGTTTGGGAAATGAGACGACATTTCCTTTCATATATTTCTCTATACGGATTATACTCGTTAGATAAAAATGGAATTTTTTTGTCTTTTTCCATCTCTAGCGGCTTGAACTTTTGAGGATGTAGTCAAATTTTGTGTTTTAAAACTACACCTCTCTCCTTAAAACTCTTCCTCTGAGGCAGGACACCCAAATCCTTGAGCTTTTTCACACATACAAAATTGGATTCGGAATTGAGCACTCCCTACCCCATCAAATCTCCATCAAGCAATAATTCAAAATCTCCAAATCACTCGCAATCAAATCATCAATTTCACTAAGTACTTCTCATAATCGTTGACCATATCTCTTTACACCACGTGGATTGACATATTGATCTATGATTTACCATGTTACATGTTCTTATTTTGCACGTACTTCTATAAGAAGGCTTCTCTAGACTTCTTTCGGGTATCTTCTTTAATTCCTTTACGCTACTTGAATTTCATTCAAATAACATAAAGGGGGAAATATAGACACAAAATCATGCACTTAAAACTATTTACTATACCACCAAGTATGTTGTTTTATATATGGATCTTAAGTAAGAAAAGTATTCACTAATAGCACACTTCCTAGTCCATCCATTATTTTTGTTTGTTTCTATTGTCTTTATCTTTGTCACTCATACACCTAGTTCTGGTCAGGTCCTAGGGATCCCTATCTATCAGTATTTACACATTTTCATCGGTTGTCTCTTAACACCAATGCCTAAGACTTGACACTAGCACACAGTGTGCTCTATCTAACTTGGGCACTCATGTCCCCTTTATTTTTATTCATATTTTTTACATTTGTGGATGTCCTTTTTGGTTTTATTACTCCTATCCCGAGGTCCTAGTTGGCATGTAGGTCATTAGTGGTGAAATTCAAGAAATATATCCCTATATAAATACAAAATATATACCATTATAACGGCGGAAATTTCTATCAAAGGTTATCTATCTATATATCGAAGGTCTTTGCATCTTAGGCTTATTAATCTGCATACACACTACATAGGAAGGTGAAGTTAATTTTTCCATCCACACATGTACATTTTATCTAGATACAACTCATTATCTTGATGGCATCATCGTGAGGAAAACCTATGATCACTATTGCACACACAAGATCATAGAACTATATTGGATGTAATATGTAGTGTAGCACTAAGTCGTAGCTTCACTTTGTTGTGACTAAGGAAATTTCGACCCCTTATTTTACATATTTCTTTTTTAGGATTTGATGTAGTTTGAGGGCTTTGTTGGAGATTATTTGTGTTGTATATTTACAGGTACATTATTGATCCAAGTGCAACATATAGGTGATCATCAGTGAATATGTATGAAACCCTAGCGACATTGAATAAATCATATTCTGACCTTTTTGGAAAACTCTAGCACCCTAAAGAGGTCTAGGGCACCATAGGAACCCATTTCTAAGCTAGTTTATAGACTCCAAAATTTATATCAAGAAAATCCAATATTCTACGTAGTTATTTTATCAATTGATTTAGTCCAGGTACACTTTGGGATATGTGAAAATCAGATAAGTGCCTTACCTATTTCATTTTCTTACATATTTGCATTTATAAAAAGCGTTAAATCATTTATATATTGTTATATATCATTTGTATTTATTTTTGAATTTTTATTTAATATATCAGATCTCATATTTTTACTAAATCAACATGATTCCTAAGTGAGAATACTAGACACTAATGACACCTATCTTACTATCTTACTCTTTCTATTAATTTTGATTGATATTGATTGTGACATTTGTCTTATGTTTTTTTGGGATTTTACTATGTGATTTTGGTAATTACATAGGGATCCTTGTCTCTTCCCATTGTTTGTTTTTTTCTATGTCTTAGGGATAGTAATGCCTTGGAAAGACAATAACGCTTGCCACTATTGTCCCTTCTTGGAATTTTTTTCCACTCTTGCTTATATTTTAACTCACCACTTGACACCTAATTTTAAATATTTTATCATTCCTATTTCATATTTGGGATTGGAATTTGGTGTCACTAAGTGTAAAAATTCAAACAAAGGAGCCATATATATACACAACCTACTAACAATTCTAAAGGGCACAAGGTTACTATTTTCTATTTACTACTTGGGAAAAAAAGGAGAAACACAAGGTCTACATTTAAACTATATTAAAGAAAATTTTTGAATTCCATGACACACATCATCTTGTGATAAAAGTATTTATATCCCATTATAGTGGCACAAATTTAAAAAGGAAATATAGCCTCAAGGAACACATATTATATCATACACATAAACCAAAAATTTATAGAGTTTGAAATATAGTGCAGTGCTCGGTGAAAATCACATTGGGGTGACCTGGGGGTCAATCTGGATCAATAATATGCATATTTTATTTATTCTAATGTGTTCTTGAGTCTTCCATAGGTAGCTAGGGATTATTTTGCAAGAACATGTACAATAGAATAATCCTACAAAAATTGGATGTGACACAAAGTTAAGTGAAGATGAAGTTTTTAGACACTTAAGGAACTAAACCTACACCCATCACTAGGACACCAATTTATAATTTAGACACCAACACTAGGAGATATTTTCATCTTCCAAGTGATACTTTCCCAACATAAATTCCAGATCATTATTTTCTAGATGAAACATATACTGATTCGGGATAAGCATGTTCCACTATTAGTCTAGCCCAAATCCAATCCATACATACTGACTAGATATTAGCTAAGTCACTCTTATCTTCTTGTTAGTTTCACTATCTCATCATTTTATATTATGTGTTTCTAATATATATAATTCACACCACTGATATGATTCAGATTTAATTTTATTAAATCATTTGGTGAACCTACTTATTGATTGAGGCCTAGTTTTCCATAGGTTCCTTATAGTGTATTCATTCTATATATGTTTTTATTATTTTCATATTACTTTATTTTATATCTTCTTGTACTTTCATGTTACAATGGATATCCATTCCCCAATAATTGTTGACAACACTCCCTCATTTTATATTCAAGTTCACATTCATAATGTGTTAATTAAGCATACTTTAGTTGATAATATATCGAGTCTTAATAAATGTAACCTCTCTTTTCTCCATCTCATAGGTATTTATTCTGCTGATTTAATTCCCTCTACTCTATGTATTATAATTTTTGATAATACACCTAAGTGAGTGTTGGGAGAAATCACTCTACCCATTACTATAGGACCTTGCACTCTTAATGTTATATATCACATTATGCCTAATAATCTACATTATAATATCTTTCTACATTGACCTTGATTATATATTACGCATGCAGTCCCTTATACCTATTTCATAACACAAAAATACCTTTGCAACACCTTCTTCCATGGATAATACTACAATAGATTCCACACCTCATGTTGCTAATATTTGTGATATCCCTCTCATACATGATAATGAATAAACTACTTACATTACACATCATTCTCCTCTTGTGATGGACTATAATGCTACTAATTTACATGATGAAATTTATATTGGAACCCATGATACTCCTCCCACTATGTCTCACTCTCATCCAAATGGTACTCAATCCATAATCCATATTTTTTCACACTTACACATATATATATATATATATATATATATATATATATATATATATATATATATATATTCCCCTATATTTCTTGATAAATCTACAATTATTAAGATGTTGGGAGATACTGACATCCCCCTTCACAATTTCATCATGACCATGAATTTTAAATATGTTTCTTGGAACAAATATTGATGCAATTTTAATGATGTTATGATTACTTAAATATAATGTTACATCACTTGTAACTTCCCCACAGTAGTAAAAAACACAATGTGCTGATTTGATAACAATTTTTGATGATCTTCCATTATCAACACTCCAAAATTATATGCATGACTCATATGTTATGGATACACCTCATCTTATTACATCTATGGGGGAAATAAATTCTCATATTTCCACATTTATGTCTATGGTTTTTAATATTCAAAGTGGATAGTACATATATCTTTAATGCTTCCTATCTTTTGAAATTACAACTATTGCTTACCAATGTTCCACCTATTATAGTTTCTCCTAATGAACACACTCTTATTTTTTATGTAATTACACTTAATAATCATACATTTGAAATCTTATACTCTATGGGGTTCTTTCGTCACTATGTTGACATTGTTTTATGGTAGCTCTTGTGTTACCCTTGTAACTAAATGACACACTCTTGTTTTAGGTTCAAAAGTGACTATTGAGGGTGAACTTACATACATCAACAACACTTTTCACACATACACATTGAGGAGAAACATTTATTCCCTTCCTTAGTCATAGGATATCATATTATAACAATACAAAAACATTTAAATATTTACAAAAATATAAAAACATTATCTTAAATCTTAGTTGGATGCATCTTTACTTGCTTATGTTATTCCATGTTGAATTTTTCCTATCATATTAGCTTGATTCATGGTATGTTCTATCATTTTTACATGTACACATGTGCATTCACATGGTACTTTAAGGTGATAAAATCTATACACATGTTATTGCATGATGCTTTATACTATTATCTATCAGTCCCGAGGATAATGGGTGTATCTACCTTCCCTACCTTTCCCAGATTCATGTGCTATAATTGTAATATGTACTACTTTACTTTCTATTTCACTGACATATATACATTTTGACATAATATTCATTATTATAATATGCTAATGGGTACTTCACATGTAGCCTTTGTCTTGCAAGATTAATTCGAACCATGGTTATCTTAACTTATATTATTTGTTTGTCTTGTATTCTATGATTATGACTTGTTTTCATTTTTGGTGGGCTATTCCCTATGATTGATTATTTTATTTGGCATTGAATGTATTGTGACATTATCATTGGTGTTTGATGTTCTACACCAGATATTATGATGGCCTCTTGATGTGTTATTGTGTGTTTGACTTGTTTTTATTACATTATGTTATGATTGTTTATCACTAACACTTATTGCTAAATTTCATTCCATTATGTTTCATGTTCCATGGTTGTTACCATGATTATACCCTATTCCCACACTAGGAACCCTTCTTCATATGTGCACATCATATTCAAGTCCTCTTATTTGGACTACACTTGCATTGATCCATATCATGAACCTCAAATGAGGAAGAAAACCATCAAGTTATTGTTTCACCCTCTTAGTAGTTCAAAAATTAGAGACAAAATAGTATAGAACATAATTGGCCAAAAAATAGACTCATAAAATGGTTCAAAATCAAACATGGTATAGAAATAAAATACGGATAAAATAACCCAAATCAGAAAATAACGATGGGTGTTATTATCCCATCTGGGAATTTTTCACCTGGAGGAAAAATATGAATTTTGGCATTTGGAAAATTTTCTCAATGATATTTTTACATAAACCAATAACAATCATTCATTTTTTGTTTACTATTTAGAACAAAGGAACAAAATCAATGGCATGTTTCATACTTCAGGCAAGGGAATTAATAACTTTTATTTCTCAGTTTACATTTTTCCTACTGGTTTTTAATAAGGAATGAGACTTAGGGAATATGAATGGAAAAAAATACATCTGGAATGAATTTTCATTTGTGACCAATTACCATTGGGTCGGCGATCATCTGCAGTGCCACTTATTCATGAATTTTAGGGGAATAGTCATGGATGGAGGGAAAATCAAACCACTCTCTTAACACTCATCCTCTAGCATTAGGATTCCCAAGTCCTAATAAAATTCACATAGGTTAAGGAATTGATCATTCATGACCATCATACTGTATCCAATATAAATTTCTCTAAGGCAACAATAGATAGGGACATTCTATTCTATCTCTCTTGGTATTCATGTGTACTTTATCCTTGATTATTTTATTTATTTTATACATTCCCATGCATAGAATTCTAAATTCTCTATGTTAAAGTTTAATTTCATATACTATGACCATTGAATACACTTTTCTTCTTTTTTAATTATGTCCTTATCCCAACATAAAAAAACAAAACTGGAACAAGGAGTAATCTCAAGCACCAAATGCTCGGGAAAAGGAAATATTTGGCTATAAATGCAAGTATAATTTTTAGTACTTGCATAAGTCACCCTAGGGTTTTTATCCTGTACTATACTTCATGATACACATCATATAATTTCCATTCAACATGTTATCTGATACAACCTCCTTCACCTCTCCACAAGGTATGCTCTTCTTGTTTACTTTATATTACCAATTATTCATACACTGGAATAAAGTGGGGGTAAATGTAGATAAAAAAATATGTACATATCTCTATGATATTATGTCTCAAAGTATGTCGTTAAATTCATGATTCCTAAGTGAGAAGACTAGACAATGGTGACACCTCTCTTGGTTTGATTTTGATTCATTTTGATTGTGACATTTGTTTTATGTTTTTCTAGATTTATTTATATGATTTTGGTCATGTCAAATGGATCCTTATCTCTTCTTGTTTAAATTATTTTTCTACATCTTAGGTACAATAATGCTTAGGAAGGACAATAAAAATCATCAAGTATTATCCCTTCCTAGATTTTTTCCACTCTTTCTTATATTTTAATTTATCACTTGGTGCCTGATTTTAAATATTTTCTAATTCCTATTTCATATTTGGGGTCTTCCTTTTGTGTCACTAAGCTGTAAAAATTAAAACAATGAGTCATATTTATACACAACTTGTTAAGTATTATTGGGGGCATGAGGTTACTATTTTATATCTACTACTTGGGAAAAAAAGGAGCATCTTAAGGACTACATTCGGGCTTCATTATTCACTTTGCATAGGAAGGAAATTTTTGTAATTCCACTACACACATCATATTGTGAGATAATTATTTGTATCATGTTAACTCGGTGCAACTTGCATAAAGGAAACTTAGATTCAAGGAAACATATTATATATCTCTCTCTATTTATCTCTCTCTCTCTCTCTCTCACACACACACTAGAACTATATAGAATTTTAAATGAGTACAAAACTCAATGAAAATAACATTGGGGTGACTAAAGAGGTCATTCTAATTCAAATATATTCATATTTCATTTAGTATAATGTTTTTTTGAATATTTTGTAGGTAGTTATGGTTTTTTTGTAGGAACACGTGCGAAATGAGAACCCTATAACAAAGTGGATGTGACACATAATAGAGTGAAGATGAAATTATCGGACACATCTTTGAAGGAACTAAAGCTGCATCTATTTCTATGACACAGATACCCA
This sequence comes from Taxus wallichiana var. yunnanensis, assembly GCA_018340775.1. Lineage (NCBI taxonomy): Eukaryota > Viridiplantae > Streptophyta > Pinopsida > Cupressales > Taxaceae > Taxus > Taxus wallichiana. The sequence continues at coordinate 311,735,545 of CM031242.1, forward strand.
ATTTAGACATGAGCACTAAGATATATTTTCCTCTTCTAAGAAAATTTTTCCCATCACAACTTCTAGATCACTATTTTCTAGACAAAGTATACAAAGTTTAGAATGATCATATTCCACCATTAGTCTAGCCTAGATTGAATCAAAACATCCAGATATCAGCTAAGTCACTCATATCATCTTGTTGGTTAAACTTTCTCATAATTGTATATTACGTGTTTATGATATTTTTGATTTACGTTGGTCCTATAATTAATATTTAATTTTAATAAATCACCAATGAGAGAGAAAAAATAAGTATCCACAGATCACCCAAAAATTATATGGAATTTAGAATACAACCATAAGCTTGTAAATGATCTAATGGATTTAATTGGATTCTCATAGCATCATAAAACACCCAATGAACATCCAAGAGGTGCTGCCAATGAGTAGATGAAAGATAACTAAATAAATGGAAGCGAAAAATGACGACAAAAGGCTAGAAAATGTAATCAAAATTTTTGTCATGAAGTAATCTACAAATTTCTCCTTAGTTCCCTAACTTTTTTCCCAATATGTAGTCCTTTTCATATTATTTCCAGTGGTACCGTTATTTCCTAATTTGAATATTTTTATCTAAAGTTATGAGTAGAAAATTGAGCCTCTAGTCATTTTTAATGGAGTTCTCACTTAGGCGTCCTCAAGAATATTTTCCTTTGTAATTTAGCTACAAAATTTAAGCTAGTTAATAGAATTTATGACCATTTTCTTCCTCCATTTTTGTTTTATTTTATTTTATTTGAAATCTATATTGTCTTGATCAATGACATGTGTCCATAATCAACATCTCTACATATTTTTTAAGCTTAGGAATTTACCTCCTCATACACCTCGACCACCGATATTTTCCACATGGTGATAATTGATGTTAATGCTCATCATGAGGCATTAGAATTTGGAAATTTGTATATACATGCCAATTATGGATGATATGTGGCCTCCATTGGCATCACCACTCCTCCAAGTCTTAGCTTAATATCTTTATACTGATGGGTAACACTTTTCACCCATCAACATGCCCATTTACCATGGGATTTTGTGGCTTTTTGATTTTTAAAAAAATACTTACAGATGTTGATAAATAACATGTGTCCTATAGGGACACTTGGCTTATATATATCCTATCACATAGATTCATAGTTTCTAAGCTAAAATTGATGGTGTTCTTAACAAATGACTTGAGAGTTTAAATTTGAAGTGATTTTTAGAGGCGAAAAACACCTCATAACTTTCCAATGTTTTCGAAGAAACACTGTACACATGTAGGGAAAGGAAGGGAAACTATTTTTGGTAAGTTTAAAAATAAAAGGATGCAAAAATTGAGATATGTTTCACCATCCAAAGCTCCAAATTTTAACTATAAGGAACCAAAATGAGGTGAATGATTTTGGGTGGAAAAATTGACTCTATATACAAGACAAGTACCCCTTATTGGTAAATAGAGACCCCAAAAAACTTTGGAAAAGTATAGTAGTGCCTCCATAATATAACCCAGTCAATCCCAAGATGAAAAGACACCATCAAGACTTGTAATTTCCAATCCATTATGAAAATTCACTACAAAACCAAACTGATTAAAATCTCGAAAATTCCCATAAATATATTTGTTCTAAGAACTTATTTGAAATAAATAAACTATGGATAAATATTTACAAAAATTTACAAGGTAATGAGCTTCCATTTTTCACTCAATAAACCCATTTATGGGAATGAAAAAATATGAGCCTTTTATTAGTAAAGTAGAGCGTTTCTATACAAAAATGTAAAAACAAGATGTAAACCACACACTACTTAAATAATCCCAAAATGGAAAACTAATTTTGGCAGCATCAAATGTGAAATCGGAACCAAAGAATGAAAACATACTAAAAAAGGTTCTTGCTAAGAATAAAATAGATCATCCCAATCCTAAGGCTTTGAACAAAGATGAAAACAATCATTATCAACATGCAAATATAAAATTTCTACACCCATTTGGTTAGTATGTTCAAAACTTGGATTAAAAATAATTTTGGGAAAGAGGATAGTGAGTTTATAAACCTTAAACTTTTGAATATTATTATACCCACACCATCACTAAACACAAATGCAAACTGTTATAGCATAAAAAAACCATCCTCTAATTCCTTACTTGCATGATCTCCTTGTTGATCCAAAATGTTACTTATATAAAAATATGAAGGATCAACAATGAGATTAGGACTAGAAGCATCCATATGTAAATATTCAATAGTGTAACTCGTTCACGACTCACTATTTAGAAAGTGAATCGCAAGATCAAGTACAAAACTTATATCCACATATTTCACATAACAAAAGAATGGTTTCTTAGTAGTTGCATGAAACAAGTCACATATTTAATATGAGGTGTGTCCATAAATACAACAATTCATCACATGTTGGATCTTTTCACATAAAATCATCTCATGGAGGTTTGGAATGAAGTGAAACAAGTTTATGTGCATTTTCTAAGTAAAAAAATTGAATTCCTAAAGTTTTTCATCGTATGTTGAACATATTTTCACCTCATAATTGATGGTTTTAGAAGACTTAGAATCCTAGTCACCACCACTTGCAGTTTAATAAAGAGAATTAAAACATTGTTTTAAGTCTTCTCACTTAATTGAGCTAAGTTCATCCATGTCATTTATAAGCTCAATATTTTTACTTATAACATTGGAATAAAATATATCAACATGATCATACCTTTGTAAAATAACATGTAACATATTGCACTTACTTGTGTGATGTGATTTATCATTTATTTGAAACTCAAATTTTACCAAGTCTATTTTATAACTCTTCTACCTCATACAAGTCTATTTTATTTACCTTAGTGTTTGAACATATGCTCAAATTTTCAACAAAGAAAAAATAATGGGAGGAAATAATTTATAAATAGCAAAAATAATTAGGATCACTATATCCAATTAAATCACCTTTCTTACCTATATATTCATCCTCCAAGGCTTGAAGTTGAGTTTCAGTAGTGTTTAAAAACAATTCCTCTTCCTTTTCATGCTCTTTATAATTTTCCTTGTCAATGGGAACATATAACAATGTGATTTTATCAAAAAAGTTTAAAACATTTTTCTCATCATATTATTTGATGAGGGTTATATGTGCAAGGGGATGATTAAGAAGATCTTGTTAAAAATCAACCTTATTTATATATTCCTCTAAAAGACTCCCCATGATGTGGTTATACCTTTATAACTCAAGTATGTGGAGAAAATCATCTCTAACTTCCTCAGAATGAAAACATCAATCAAATGTGTGTTATTTACCATCCATAAACTCTTTAACCATATGTACTAAATAAAAAATGGCTTAATTTTATTCTATGTTAAATCCCTTAGAAATTGAAAGTGTATATAAATTAGAAATGGTTTCTACTAGAAAGTAACCCTTATATGAAAGTGATTCTTACTCCACAATAATCACAACAAAATTTTTAATTTCAACACAGACATTGTGAGCACTTAAAACCATGCAAGAAGAAACTAAACCATTACTATAAAGATCATAAAAATCTTCCGTTCTATAGATTTAACAATAGAATAAAATATAATATTGTCTTCATGAGAAGATACATACTCATCATAAAGAGAGATACAAACTTTAATAAAAAAAACTAGATTGTAAATGGTAAAAATTATTACTATGTGATATCATATTAATATAAAATATCATGTTTTGGAATAAAAATAGACTAAGGGGGTGAATCGGTCCTAAAATTAAATACTTCATTTTCCATTTCTTACAACATTTGTTCAATCATACATATTCATTATGATCTTATTAGGTGTGCAAGATACATTCACGAGAACATAAAACATGAGAGAGAACAAAACACTAGATGTAATTGGGAAACCCTAAAGGATATGAAAACCCACTAAAAACTTATCTTATATTACACAAATCAAGTACTTGCAATTACACATCTCACAAAAAAAAATTAGTGAGGAACCCACCCCACAAGAAGCACCAACCCCTAAACCTTTGCTGATATGACTCACAAAAAGGACTCCTATGAATATTACACATCATAATATATTTTATAAATTAAATACCAATTATTATATGTTCATCCCATAGCTGATTGTGATCCAAGTTCATCTCCAAGCACACTAAACCCTCTTCAAAACAAGTTCTTCTTCAACTTTCTCAAAAGTGTCCTCTCATGGGATGTTTAGGTAAGTTTCCCTTGCAAATATGATATTATATATTTATCAAGTCATAATACCTCTTATATTATCTTTCCATGACCCCTTAATACTCTTCTTCAATCCCCTCTAGGTAGCTCATAACCCCATTGTATCAACTAGTTTAAATAAACCAAACACACTAGCTCATAAACTCACTTAGGTTGGCCATGACCAAGTATGTTGGTCATCCCAACTCAAAAATATATTAATAACATCATCTAAATTAATTCCAATATACTAAAATGGTTGGAAGGGGTCACAACAACATGAACAAGCACCAAGACATCTCTACAAGCTCAAAATTCACTCTTTAAGATCCAATGAATGTACAAGCACCTCCAAGTTATTAAAACAAATTTTCATGGCTCTATAATCATCATGAAACATACATATAACCTAAAATAATTACCAAAAGGATTAGGAAAAACTTAAATGTCCATATCCAGTATGAAACACACCAAGGAGAATGCAAGAACAATTAGGTATTCAAGCGCCCAAAAATTTAGTCCCAAAAAATGACCAAATTCCTATAGAAAAACTCATCATAATGAATCAAGTAATATATCATTGGAAATTTATCTTAATCCTATTTCTAGAATAACTCACTTCAAGATCCAAATCATAGTTCAAGGCCTAAAAATAACTCAATCTCTGAAGCTTCTCCAATTTGGATTCAAGACCCCAAAACTAGGTCTTCAAAAAGAGCTAGTTTGAACATATAAAAACACTTCACCAAAACACAAAACACATATCAATGGAAATATCATTAAGTATATTATATTATGAAACTAATTAGAATATTCAAAACATTGCATAAGGCTTCCAAATAGATCAATCTCCAGAATAGCTCATTCAGGGTCCAAGGACTCAAGAACTAGTCTTCATAGAAATAAGTACAAACACCTCTAAATCAACTTCCAAGATTAAAAATAACCTGTAACACATCAAAGACACTTGTAAAAACATGTAAAAGAATTAAAAACATATCTTATGTGGATTATTTCACTCTAGCAATGTTGTTTCAGTCACCTTCTTGAGTAAACCAACTAGGTATTTTTAGGCTATTAGGTATTCAATTGAATCCCACTTCATCATACCATTCAAAGAAATTAAACGCATCATATCAGGTTCCTAAATAATATATGTGACAAAAAACCACAACTACAATATGAAAAATGATCAAACTTGTTTCATACCAAGAGACTAGCATTTTAGCCCTTAAGGTTAAAATTGGTAGTACAACATTTAGGACTTGTATCTTTCATTTTATCCATTTACATTCCATATTCTTTTAATTATAATTTATATCACCTCCCAAGGATTCTGGAAAATTTTGGTTTTCATCTTGAAGCTTCCATCTCAACCTTGAAACTATAAATATCCACAAAATAAAGTTTTTCTCTCTCTTCCCAAAATAGTTAAAACACCAAACCATCACCAAAATGAGATCTAAGGAATTCTCTACAACCATGATGCATCAATTTATCTTTCTAATTTCATTTTAAGATCAAACAAAAAAATCTCCCAAGTTACTTTAGAAGGAGGGTTTCAAATTAAATTATATTCTTAACGATTGTTTATAAAAACTTGACGATCAAATCACCTCATTGATTTTTCAAAACACTCTTATCTCAATGAAAAATCATTCCCCAAAACCTATAGGTCCCATGAAAAGTGTGTGTGAGTGGGTGAGAAAATAAATTTCCAATTCGAGATGGATTTTCCTTCTTCAAAATTAGGTTTTATTAAAAATGGCATATCTTACACAAATCTCTTTACTTTGACCTAAAAATTGTCATGAAGCATCATGAAATAATCCTCTAACTGAAAACACTCACCTCCTTACTCAGATATTCCTTAAACTCTCCAGCCATAGTGACTTACCTTTGTTATTTTTCCTTTTCTTCACCTTCTTGCCTCTTAAGGACCATGAAACATCATCATACCTATGAGGATTGAATTGAAATTCATCATACACATCATATGAAACATCACCATACTATTACAATGATTCAACAACAATTATCTACTCCAAAACTCATACCTCCAACTCATTCTTCTTGTGTTAGGGTTAACACTAGGCATAGAATGACTGACTCAACCATGACATCCCATGAAGTGATCATGATGACTTATTGTAGACACTTAAACTCCCTTGAAACATATTTTTAATCATTATGGACCTCATTCCAACCTTTGGAACTCATACCATGACCATATATGTTTTTACCATACTTAATACCATGCTTAGACACCATAAAAACTCGACCATATGATGACAAGACCAATCAACGCGTTCATGTTAGACAATGAAAGAAACCTTATGGATACTCTTATGACACCATTTTCCATCAATAGAGTTTGAATTAAATGAAAATAACCTAGACACAATGACTAACAATATCCCCCTTTGTTATTGATGGTAACCACCTTTAAAAACATTGATGGCAAGCTCAAGAAAAAACACATCAATAATACATATTTTCCATGTTTCTGATCCTACTCCCCCCTTTCACATCTATGAAAAATTCTACAATGATGACATGACATGAAAAATGAAAACAAAAGACATGGTTGTTATCAAATTTTACACCCTTGTAAATTGGATAACTTGACAAATTTGAAATTCGGCAATTTGATAGAGCCTTAATGAAGAAGCTGAAGAAAAAAGCCAAAAATCAAATAAAATGGAAAAGGAGGTCTTATGATGTTGTTTTTATGGATTTCGTAAAATGCACCCAGAGGTCAACAAAAGGTCAGCAAAAATTTTGCATAAATGCTACCGGCCGATAACAAATATGGATGCTACCAGACTAGTAAGAAGGAAAAATAGTACAGATGATAGCAAAAAAATGCTACCAGCCAACAGTAAAAGAGCACCTGGCGGTCAGCAAAAGGTAAACAAAAGTTCAATAGAAATGCTACTAGACGAAGCAATTATGGATGTTGCATGTCAATAACAAGGAAAAATGCTATCATTTGACATTAAAAAAATGTTACTAGCCGACAGCAAAAGTACACTCAAATTTCAGCAAAAGGTTAGCAAAAGGCCATGAGAAGGTCAGCAAAAGGTCAATAAAAATGAAATCAGCTAGTAGGAAGTAAAAATTTTGCTAGCCACCACAAGAATAGATGTTTTCGGCTGTCAATAGGAACATATATGACAAGTTGGGAATTAATGGACATTGTATAAAGTATCTCAACTATGTGTTATGAAATTAATGTCTAGTAGGTGGGTCTCCTTATTATAAATATATGTAAAAATTTCTCATTTGAATGGTCTTTGAGATGAGATTTTAGAGGATATTTGTTGTAACGACATCATCTCAAAATGGTGGCCATCTTCCCATGAGTTCCAGACATCAAATCTAGTCTCTGCAATGTAATCTTGCACCTTCTTCCATGAATATAATGGAATTGTGCATATTTTAAGCAATATAATCTATTTTTGGCTCATTTTGTCTTCTCTATCTTGGTTTATTTGTATTCTTGCATTTTTATTCATTTTGGGCATGTTGTGTGTATATCTTACTTGTAGGTTCCATATTTGTTTTCTTTTATGTATGGGTGATTGAGTATGCATGGTTCTTATCGTGGCATGTTTATCTACCCTCTCTCCCATGTTTTCTCTCTTTCTTTCCTCTTTTGGAGAGCTCTCACCCTTTTTTCTGGTGCTATCACTTGCCCCTTTTAGCCTAGGATTTTCCATTTCTGCATCTCTCTCTCTAACCCTGGTCCCTTGGAATATGTAGATTAGGATTAGTTAGATTTTCTTTTTCTTATAGAGTAGTGTTATCATTAGGAATAGGTAGAGGAAATGGCCTTCTCTATATTTTTTTCTTAGGTTGTAAGGTCCCACAACTTGGAGATAGTCCCATGTTGCCTCAAAATCTTGGGTTGTCTATGACTCAGACAGGGTGTAATTTTGAGTTCCAACAGTTTTGGCACACCCGGTGGGATAGATTTTGAAGAGATTCATATCTTCATTTCACCAATTTTGATGTTCTCTCAGTGGTAGTTCAGCCTTTGGAGGTATGTTCAATAATATATGGTAACTCCCCTTCTCCAACAAACCCATTATCTCATCGAAGACCTTTCCCTTTCCTTCCATTCATTTCCATTCATTATTTCCCTTTTTCCATTCTTCTCATTTTCCTCTTTCATGAATTTATGAAATCATGGATTCATTTCCTTCTTAGAACCCTCATTTGTAGTATAGAAACCAGCTCCCTTCTTCCCCATATTTTCAAAATTATCCTCCAAATCAATCTTATGAGCCTTATCATGAGGAATATGCATATCAATCAAACCCTACTGATATTTATGGTTATCCAATTAACCATGGTGCTTTTTAAGGACATGGATATGTTGATCTTCAAATGTAGATTCAAGAGATGGAGGAAACATTGCTACAAGGGTAGGATTAATATAACATCATGGTGGCTAAAATACCTAGTTTTAGTGAACCCTGTCCATGGGGTAGACCTCTGCCAAGTTGGTACAACCATCAACAGAAGCTAGAGGTATTGACTAAAAATCTAAATATAATGGTTGAAACCTTGAATATATTTTTACAGTCAGTTGAAAATAGTAAGGCTAATGCACCTACTTGTGAAGAACCTTTTCAATGGGTTAATCCTTTACCACCTTCAAGAAGCCCTACCTTTTACTCCCAACATGTAACATCTCAACCATATTTTCATAGTTCTAGATTTTTGCATGATCCCCCCATTAAGAATTCCCCTTCTCTATATTATTCCCTTCCATCCCACCTTCAATTCCCTTCCCTCTTCTCTTCCATTTCCCCTCCTCCATAAGAAGAATGTGCACCTTCCCTTCCACCTCAAACTTTTAAATTTTTGTTGAATCCCAACCCACTCCTCATCTTGCATTCCCTAAACCCATTTTGGGATAAAAAAAATCATAAAATGAGTCAAGAAGGGCAGAAAGTGTAAGAGATCAGCAAAGAACAACTTGTGTAAAAATTTAAGGATTAGGCTTCAAAATTTGAAACCAAATAGATGTCACTGCTAGTTAAACCTTCAACTAAGGTCAAAGCTGAAGAAAAAAAATGTGGAGGCTTTTTTTCATAAGAACATGCACAAGAAGAATATGATTAATGGTGTATGTGTTCTAAGTGTAGTGTGCATGATGGCAATATATTTATGGAGTTTTTTTTTTATCTCTACAAATATCAGCAATGGAGGAGAACATCAAGAAAGATCCTACTCAAACCAATCCTCATGAAGAAAAAATGGATGAGTTTGATATTTCAGACTTTATGTTTGAGGAGGAGGAGAGCCATGGTGAAACCATTGCTAAATCATTCATCATGGAGGAGGCAAAGTCTTTTGCAGAGTTGTTTTTAGAAGAAGAGAAGCATCCAAATCAGCTTACAAACAACCACATTTCAAAAATCCTGTAGGATGACCCCATCAATGGAGATGTGCTTCAAAGAAATGGGAATATCAAAAGGACCAGTCCTTGCCTAATCAAGTATTTTTCTATTTTAGATCCAATATCAAAGTTTCCACTGGTCATGCTCATTTCAGCACATGAGGAAGAGCTTCATAGTCCCAAAGTTCAACCACAACACCTCCAACCAAATGTGGAATAACTAAAGGAGTTATTCATTTTTTTTGTTGATACTTTAAAGAGAAGTGTGAGAAACTATCTTCATGTTTGTTTTTCACTCTTATTAAAGGCCATGTCTATTTCCAAATTAATTACATCGACGCATTTTGTAAAAAAGGGAAGCTATTTCTCCCTACCCATTTTAGGATTTTTTTAGCTTTACATTTCCTTAGTTAGAGCAAGGTAGTGTAGTTTTGTTTTTAGTAAAATAAGTGCTTGTGCACACTCTTCATGTTACACTTGGAACATGTAATATTTTCATCTTTGTACATAGTTTTCATGCCTTTATTGCATATTCCATTTCATCAAAAAATCATATTTGGGAAAAAATTTCAACGAGTGTTCATTTAACCCCAACATATCAATTGCAGGGGAAAGAGGGTGAAAATACCAATTCAAAATGATTTTCCACTCTTATAAATCTTAATTCAAAATAATTGTATAATGAGAGTAATAGTTCAAGATTTCAATCATCTCCATGTTCAAACATTACTTTAGGTAGATTCATGGATGAATTCTTCAAGTTTCAGATCATTTTTCAAGTTATCATGTTGATTCCATGCCCAATGGATGCTTTAAGGATACTCATAGTTTCAATCTAGCAGGCTGATTAACATGTGACTCGCCAAAATGTTAACTAATTTTTCACCCCATGTAAATTGGTGAACTTAAAAAATATAAACTTGGGTAATTTGATGGAGCATCAATGAAGAATATGAAGAAAATAGCCAAAAATCAAAGAAAAATGGAAAAGGATGTCTTCTGTTGTTGTTTTTGTGTGTTTTGTAAAGTTCACTCAGAGGCCAACAAAATGTCAGCAAAAAGTCATCAAAAATGCTACCAACTGACAACAAGTATGGATGCTACCACCCATTAGCGAGGAAAAATACTACTAGCCAACAACAAAAAATGCTACTGGGTGACAGCAAAAGTGCACTCGGCGGTCAACAAAAGGTTAACATAAATGCTACTAGCTGAAAGTAAGTATGGATGATACCATATTGTAGCAAGGAATAATGATACTGACTGATAGAAAAATATTACTACTGGCCGACAATAAAATTACACTTGAAGGTCAGAAGAATGTCAGTAACAATTTCAACCTAGTCAGGAGTAAGGAAAAATTATCTTGGTCAACACAAGAATAAATGATGCCAGTCGTCATCAAGAACATCTATGATGAGTTTGGAATTAATGAAAATTTTACAAAGTAACTCAACTTCCTATCAAGAAATTAATTCCTAGTAGGTGGGATTCCATTTTATATATCTATGTAAAACTCACTCATTTCAAGGGTCGTTTAGCTGAGATTTTATAGGCTCTTTGTTGTAACGACACCATACCAAATTGGTGGCTGACTTAACATGAGTTCTATACCTCAAATTTATTCTTTGTGATGTAATCGTGCACCTTATTCTATGAATATAATGTAATTGTGCATATTTTAAGCAATAGAATCTATTTTGTGGCACATTTTTTCTTCCCTAGCTTGTTTTATTTATAGTCTTTCCTTTCCATTCATCTTTTTGGCATGTTGTGTGTATCCTTTGTTTGTAGGTTCCATTTTTGTTCTATTTTCAATCCATGGGTGAGTGAGTCTGCATGGTTATTTTCCGTGGCATGTTGTTTTCCCTCTCTCCCATTTTTCTCTATTTCCCCCTTTTCGAGAGCTCTCACCCTCTTTTTAGTGCTTTATCATTGCCCCTTTTAGCCTAGGATTTCCTAGTTCTGCATCTCTCTCTTTAACCCTGGTCCCTTGGAATGTGTAGATTAGGATTAGTTAGATTTTATTTATGTTGTAGGAGTAGTTTTAGCATTAGGAATAGGTAGAGGAATTCACTTTCTTCGAAGGTTTGTCTCAGACTACAAGGTCCCACAACTTGGACATAGTCCCATTTTTCCTCAAAATATCAGGTTGTCTATGACTTGGGCTAGGGTGTAATTTTGAGCTCCAATAATGACACAATGGAAACAATGTACAACTGACTTACTTGTTTGAATGACTCCCCCTTGGACTATACTTTCTCTTTTTTTACTTTAAATAGCTGAAATAAATGATCCATGGACCTGATAGAGCCTAAAATAACTCCCCTAAATTTATACATCATTTTTTTATTCATTCATGTTATATATCACCATCTAGGCCTGAATCATGCTTTAAAACATAAAATATACCTCCAACACTAGTTTATCATCAATTAGGACCAATTTTCGTAAAGTTTTCATTGAGTCCAATTTTTTTGAACTTCTCCAAGTAGTGAGAGAAAAAGTATCACATGAAAAATTGTCTTAATGATCCCCTAGAAATATATCATCCTCTTCTCAAATTATATCCAAAAATACATGCTCTAAAATTGATCATATGTCATGTAGATTAAGTCAAATCAAGTGTGACAGTTATGAAATAATCCTCTAGTGGTTTCTTCCCTATTACATCATATATCAAATGCTAGAGATTTTTTAGTCTCCTCCTTGGATAAAAAATCTTATAGATCATTAAGACACCCATATACTCCCGCATTTGGGGTAGACTTGTAACATCAACCACTTTTTCATTCTCCTAGTTTCTCTTCTCAGAGAGTGCATTAGCTCCACCTCAAATTTATGCATTCATACTAAAACATCATAGTCCTCATAAACAAGCTTATGATAGTTCATGTTAGTCCTTACAACACTATTTATTCTTCAAGAATATACTCAGAGGCATGGCTCAACATTTACACAAATAACATTGTTACATATCTTGGTACTCTGCCTTGTACTACATCATAAAAGTCTTCCTTGCAAATACATATCTCTAAACATACATCATATTCTCAACAAATTTCAATATCTGCTTCATAGTCAATATAGGAATATTTTAGCTCCATAATTCATATACATTAATATTCAACTAAGTATACCTTATTCAAACCTATACCTTCTCCCCTATAATCAAGGATTTCAGCACTTTACACATCTTGCTAAAATCATATCGGATAATGGATTATTTGGGAAAATTTTACCTTAATAATACAAACCATTGATATCAACTTCAGACCATGGATTGATAGATGTGAAAATATTGTAGCTCCTCGTTCACTCAATGTATTATGATCTTCATGATGAACAGAACCATTCCCTTCAAGAAACTAAAGCTTCCTAGAAATATATACTTGAAAAAAATTTCTCACAAGATATAAGACCATAGTTGTAGCTTTGTATGGATACAAGATAATTATTTAAACCTTTGACTATAATTCCATATGAAGATCATCTTTGTAACAATTAAGATAAACACATTTATAGTAATCCTATCATTCTCTAGACTTAGAATAACCTGACAGTATGATGACTTTTATGGTGCACAATACCAGCTTACTTAGCATCTCAGACTGATTAAATTACCTAATGTGAGTTATATCAAACTCATAGGAACCATATCATATCACATACATCTCTGAGAAAGCTAAGATAATGAAATGCATACCTCTGAATGATGTTGATAATTCCTTGTCACTTTTTTCCTTGACATACCTCCAATGTATTCAAACCTTTTCAGAATTGCAACTCCATCTAGAGGCACACTGTACTCTCTATTTTCTTGTAACATAGTTCAATACTGATTTATTTCCTCCTATAATTGGTTTTTCTTCTTCATCCTTCCAAAATTTTAGTTGTCATGATTCTTTGTAATATTTCTTTAACATCTTCTCGATATGCACTTGACGGGATTTCTTGGAGCAAACCACTTCCATCTTACAAAATCTTATGGATGATTTCACACCCAAACTAATATTCTACATCATGAACTTTAAAATAATCTCCCTTGATGCCTAAGCATCCCAAATCTATTTACAAATATTGAAAAACCTTATGAAGGATATGAAGTAAGACACAAACTATAAAATGTAGAACACGTATCTTCATACTTGTAACATATTTCTTCATAGACTCTAAAACCCTTAATTCTCCCCTTGGAACTATTCATTATCATGAATGATGAGACATTCATCCTTCAGATCTAGTCAACAATAACCATCTTAAGATTTTATTCTTGATCACTAACTTGATTGTGCCACCTTATGACCTATACACTTCTTCAATAATTATATAGAGAAATCAGACATTTTCCTTCTTGGAGGAAACATCAACTAACTCAGAGTAATTGACCAAATTCAAGCTCCATATTAAAAAATCAAACGATAATGCCCAATTTTGACAACCACACATAGAGAAGACAAGATTTTAAACTTCTTCATATGCACATACAACTATAGGACCTTCAAGGTATTCTTCAAACATTATAGATGGAGATACAAAATTATAACTTACACACCTTGATTGATATCATTCACGGACCTCTTGTGATGAGGGCATGATGGAATAGACATAGAATAGATAAAACACATATATTTTTGAATCAATGGACACCTTTTGATAATTTGAAGATCATTCATACTAATAGAGAATTTTTTACATAGACCAAGACCATATTTTAACATTAGGAAATGCATATACCTGATAGAGACAACCTTATACGATCATGTCATAGTTATACAATCATGTTTCTTTCATACACAAAATTATTTGATGGATGAAACTAAACTTAGACTCTTGATTCCTTCCAATTCTTGATAGACAAATCATACCATATATACCTCAACATGATAGAGTATTTAAATTTTGGACTATTTCATTCTAAATGAAATGACATAATTAGAGACCTCATTCACAAACTTCAAAATATCCAAAATTCAATAGATAGAATTGAAACATAGTTTCAAACACCTTTAAATGACTAACAAGTGTATGGAAAAACCTGTACCCATTCAAACACTTCCATAGTTACACTTTTCTAAACTAATGACTCAAAATTTTAGACAAAGAAATCATACATAAACTTTTCTTTTCATATCTAGACCTTAACACATCATACTTCTCATGAATGACAACATGAATTTTTTTTTGATGACCTATAAACTCAAATACACACCAACAAGGACTCTTCAACATAAACCTCATGAATAGATCATAACCCATACCTTTTAAATCTTAAAGTATCCCAAATACCTAGCCATTTCAAATTTTCATTCATTGGATGCTGGATAGAATTTAGGAACATATGACTTTCCTCAACTTTGGTTTTTCATTCAAAACAAACATACCTCCTTGATCTAATTTAGGATTAAGGAATGTTTATTCCATATTGGTTGAATTATAACCCTCTTTGACAAACTTTATTGGATTACACTTCATGTTGTTCACCTATACCTTTGAATAATCCTTCTTATCTCTACTTTCATGATTGTATTATTTGACTGTCATGATTGTTTCCTTAGGATCACACCTTTTGATGAGCATCTTCTTGCTTTGACACACTCTTACTATATGAACTGGTCTATGAAAATTGTATCAAACATCATTCTTCTTCCTTTTGACTCATATACACTTATATTCCAACCACAATCCTTAGCTTTATGACCATACTCACAACATGAGTAGCATTCACCTTTGAAGATAATTTCACCATTCTTAGAAGACCTTATTTTATAATATCTAGCTCTATGACCAAAATCATTACATGAATAGCAATATCCACTAAAAATAACACCATACCTGATTCTATTATACTTTCTAACAAGTTTAGAACTTCTTTAGTCATCCTTCTTGGTCACCTTCATGTCTAATTAAGTGTTTGGTCTACATTTTACATCATTTTCTACATGTTCTCCTTTTAAACCTAGTCATGTCTTGTCACTATCAACTCTTTGACACTCCAAGATCACATAAAGAGATTCAGAACTATTCTCTAATCTCTCATACATCTTTAACCTTTTTGGTGCACTTTCTAAATCATATTCAAGTATTTCAACTTGTCTTAATAATTGAGGTAAGCATCTTCTTTGTACTTTAGGGATTTATTCACACTCTCCACTTATGATTCCAATTATATGATTTATTGGCCATTATCTATCTCTATGAAACTGATCTAATATTAAAGCTCATGAATCTAGGACAATGTAACATTATAATTATTTCTTAGAGTTACTTCAACATCATATGATTTTCCCATTTCTTGTGCTTCAATAGGATCTCCTTCAAGTTTTCAAACTTTCTTAAAAAGGACCAACTCTAATACTAATTATTGGAAGCACAATGAAATGATACGGTTTGAATCAGTCCTATAAATTAATTATTTCATTTACCATTTCTGTAAACATCCATTAAAAATCCATTCAATTATACATATTCAATATGATCTTATTAGGTTTGCAACATACATTCACAAGAACATAAAACATGAGAGAGAACACATAGACAATAGATGTAAGTGGGAAACCATCAAGGGAGAAGAAAATATACTTAAACATTATCTTAGATTACATAAATAAAGTACTTCCAAGAATATTACACATCCTTGTGAGATTTGTTTAGTGAGGCACCCACCCCACAAGGAGCACCAACCCCTAAACCTTTTTTTGTATGACTCACAAAAACAACTCCTATGAATATTACACATCATAAAATATTTTGTAAATTAATTACCACTAATGATATGTTGATTCCATAGCTAATTTTCGATTGAATTTTAGCTCCAAGAAAACTAAACCCTCTTCAAAACAAGCTCTTCTTCAACTAGCTCAAAATTGTCCTCTCATGGGTTGATTAGGTAGATTTCACTAGCACACATGATCTTCTATCTTTCTCAAGTTATAATACCTCTTCTAGGATCTGTCTATGAACCCTCAATACTCTTCTTCAATCCCCTCTATGTTTCTCATAACCCCACTACATGAACTAGTTCAAATGAACCAAACATACTAGCTCATAAACTCATTTAGGTCAGCCATGACAAAGTAGGCCAGTCATCCAAACACAAAAAAAATATCAAGAACATCATATAATTTCATTCCAAGAGACCAAATGGTCAACATTGGTCATAACAACATAAACAATAACCAAGACATCTTTAAAAGCTCAAAATACCCTTTTCAAGCTCCAATGAATGCACAAGTACCTCCAATTTATTCAAACAATTATTTCATGGATCAATAATCATCATGAAACATCATTATAACCTTAGAAAATAATCAACAATCTCTGAAACAACTAAAACATCCATCTCCACCATGATACACACCAAGGAGCATGTAAAAACAACTAGGTCTTCAAGCACCCAAAAATTTAGTCCTAGAAAATGATGAACTTCATATAGAAAAACTCATCATCATGACTCAAGTCATATATCAGTGGAAATTTCTCTTGATCATATTTTTGTAACAACTTACTTCAAGCTCCAACTCATAGTCCAAGCCCTCCAAATAGCTCAATCTTTGAAACTTCTCCAAACAAGTTTTAAGACCCCAAACTAGGTATTTAAAAACAAAGGTGGTTCACATATCAAAACACTTCATTAAGAAAAAATTATCACATGAAATATCATGAATTCTACTATATGATCTAATTCATTAGAATCTTCAAAACATGGCATAAGGCTTCCAAACAAACTAATCTCCATAATAACTCATTCAGGCTCCAAGGGCTCAAGAACCAGTCTTCAGAGAAAAAAGCACAAACACCTCAAAATAAAATTCCAAACTCAACCATCACCTAGAACACATCAAGGGAAATTTTAACATTATATACAAGTACTAATAAACATGACTCATGTGGAAGAAATTAACTCTAGCACACATGTTTCAGTCACCTTCTTGAGCAATCCAACTAGGGATTTCTAGGCCATAGGTATTCAACTAATAACCACTTCATCATACCATTCCAAGCACTTAAACACATCATATATGGTTCCTACATACTATCCATGACCAAAACCAGAGATGTAATATGTAAAATGATGAAAATCACTTCAAATCAAGAGACTAGCATTTTAGACCTTAAGGCCAAAATCGATACTGCAACATTGAGGACATGTATCTTTCATTTTCTCAATTGTACCTAATTTATTATTTTCATTATGATTTAAATAACCTCCCAAGTATTTTGAAACAGATTAGTTTTCATTCTCAAGCTTCCATCTCATCCCTAAAACTTAAAATTCCCATAAAATAAGGGGTTTTCTCTCTCTTATCTAAACAAATGGAACACCAAACCATCACCAAAATGAGATATGAGAAATCCTATACAACCTTTATTCATCAATTTATCTTTCCATGTTAATTTAAAGATCAAACAAAACAAATCTTCCACATCACTCTAAAGGAGGGTTTCAAAGCAACTTATCTTCTTAACAATTTTTCATACAAAGTTGATGATCAAATCACCTCATTGTTTTTTAAAAATATACTTAGCTCAATGAAAAACAATCCCCCAAAACCTTTTTTTTCCCATGTGTGATTAGGTGAGAAAAACAAGTTGCCAATTCAAACTAGATTTTCCTTCTTCAAAACTTAGTTTTACCAAAAATGACATATCTTGCAAAAAAATCTTCACTTTGACCTCAAACATGTCATGAAAAATCATGTCAACATCCTATAACTGATTAAACTCACATCCTTTCTCAACTATGCCTAAAACTTTCTAAAGCACAATGACTTACGCATGTTTTTTTCCTCGTCTTCACCTTTTTACTTCCTAAGAACCATAAAATATCATCATACCTCTAAGAACTAACCTAAAGCCCCTCATACATCTCATATGAAACATCACCATGTTTCCAAAATATTTATCTACTCCAGAACTCATACCTCCAACTCATTCTTCTTGTGCTAGGACTAATAATAGGCCTAAAATAAATTGACTCAACCATGACATCCCATGAATTGATCATGATGATTCAATATAACCACTTATATACCCTTGACACATATATCTGACCATGATGGGACGCATACCAACATTTTTAACTCATACCATGACCAGATATGATTCTACCATACTCAAGACCATGTTTGGACACCATAAAAAATTTACCAAAGCATGACACTACAAATCAACCTTCATGTTAGACAATGAAAGAAACCTCATGGAGAATCTCATGACACCATGAAACCTTTTTCCATCAATGTACCTTTACATCAATGAAAAACACTTATAAAATTTTTCCAACATCATGATATTATAATAAAACTCAACATCAACATCTTATATTTCTTCTCTTGAAGTAAACTAACATTCAACAATGGAGATCTTAACACCAATATCAGAAAAATATGAGAGA
Source organism: Taxus wallichiana var. yunnanensis (assembly GCA_018340775.1). Taxonomy (NCBI): domain Eukaryota; kingdom Viridiplantae; phylum Streptophyta; class Pinopsida; order Cupressales; family Taxaceae; genus Taxus; species Taxus wallichiana. The sequence continues at coordinate 311,754,586 of CM031242.1, forward strand.
TTCCTAAACTTTAAATTGAAAGTGAAAGAATGAAATATTGTAGTTGTATTTTTATCCTTAAGTAGTAATTAAAATCATTATAAAATGCATAAACATATATAAGGAGGGCATAAGATTAACTTGGTGTTGAATGGGGGTAATTTTTCCATGTTCCCAAAAATATGAGATTAATATTTTTAATTCTTCCATTCTTCTCTTTAACCATGTTATAAAAATAATCTCTAAGAGAATATTAATTAGTCTTATTACCATATTACTCAACAAAGATATATTGAAATGTTTCCCATGAGTCAATAGTTCTATTAGGCAGCTCATGAAACTAATCTCAAGCATCATCAATTAAACTTTGAATAATCCTAACCATAATACCTTTATTATCAACCTAAAAATATTCAACCAATTTAATAAAGGGTTTTAAATTCATTTCTCCCTTAAGTGTGTGAATTCCATCAAACCCGGAAAACATTCTCTAATATATTTGGGGAAAGAGGATAAGAAATCATATAAAAATATCTATCAACAAGAGAATATTTCATATCAAGAAAAGGTAGTCTATGCATAGGTCTACTTGAAGAAAAATGAGAGCCCATGGCCACTAAAATATTGCTTTAAATAACTTAAATCACACATCAAAACACACCAACTAAAATAACACAAGTATAACCCAATTCACCAATAAAATGAGTATAACATACAAACCAAATATTTAAACTTGATATGGTAGGAAAAAATGTGTCTAAAAAACATGCACTCATATCATCTGTTTAACAAGGGTATCGAGGGAATGAGTAAGAGACACACAAATACCGACACATAATGGATATATATCAAAGGGGGTACAGGGAGAGCTAAGATCGCATACCCAAAGGTAAGTAACCCTTACACTAGGTCAACCTAGGGTATCCAATTCCAAAGATTGAGAAAGAGGAAGGGACCCTAATGGGGTATTAGCACTATAAGGGTGAATAAGAACAAAGTAAACATGTAAGATCTATGTCATCCAAAGTAAAACATACAACAAAATATAAGGATATGAATAATAATATACTAAACTAACATGTGCATAACAAAAGAGATAAGAGACTTCTCTATGCAAAATGAAAATTTGATTTAGAACACTTACTATAGGGGGCGGTCACTAATGTATATATTTCCCAAAGGACAATACTCCAATAGAGAATAGATTTTTGGCATAGGATGGGAAATAATCATGTCCTATCTCACTATAGGTGACCCAAGCATGCAAGATAACCAATAAAACAATAAGAAGATCCAATCTAAGAGTCAAGGTACCATAAATCCAAAAGATAATCTAGTATATACAACTTGATGCAAAAGAGAAGAGAAAATGGTGGGTTATAGTATATCTTTCTCTTGTGTATTTTTTTTTAAATTGTATTATTTGGAAATTATACTAATGCGATCACCCATGGTAAATGACATCAAAAATAATTTTAAAATGTCCAAAACAATCTCTTGTAGGAAATGAATTTGACTAAGGAGGGGAAAGGACAAGTGGTGTGTGAAATGTGTCATGAAGAACAAAATTAAAGCTAGAAAAAATAATATGGTCATGTGAAAGTAAGGTTTCAGAAGGGTGAAAAGAAAAGGTAAGAAGAAAAGTGTAAAATAGGTGCATAAAATAGGACAAAAATATATTCTCTTTCCATGTATCATCCCCAACCCAATGCTTACATGAATAACAATACTCATGTCCTAGAATGATCACCTTAAGGCACACATTACTAGAAATAGATCCATTAGCGACCTATAACTTGGAAGAGAAATTTTTAGTAACGCGTATGAAAATATAAAGCATGAAGATTAGGTGTATACATATTCCCCATCCACTAATTACTACATGTCACAATAGAGGAAACATGGGGTAGTCAATGGAAACAATGATACATAACACCAAAATTGAAAGTAGATTTTAAAAGTAAATAAAGGACTATCTGAAATGAAATATACCTACCAATGTGTACCTAATGATTTCATTCATCCTGCCATATGTGGATGTAATCCATGTTGTTAGAACCATGGAAAACGAAAATTGAAAGGAAACAATAGAGGATTGTGAGTAAAATAAAACATAAATCACTTAGCTAGGGGGCCATGGGATGGATGTCGTGTCATAGGATTATAGAGGTATGGTGGCATAGTGTCCAAGATAAACGGTGGGTAGAAATGCTGAAAATTATTAAAAACATATGATAGAAGCCACAAAAAGGTAGTTTCATAAAACCCAAAGGTGTAAGTAAATAAAACATGGATGATTAACCTAAAGGGAGAATATAAATGCTTAAAAGTGTAAAAATCATGAGGTAGATGATATAATAATAAGAGAGGTAAATAGATCCAAGAAAGACTATGAACCTAAGAGAGGATGCACAAGACCATGGAGATCCCATAGGAAAAGGCCAGTGTGAATCAAAACCAAGATGTTGATTGTGTTGTCATTGTTAAAAATAAGGAGAAGGCTGATGAAGTCATGAATTTGAAAATGAGAGGTAAGAGATGGTAACTGATGTACCGAAACTCTCAAGCTCCTTTAAGCATGAAATTTTTTGAGGAATTGAGCATTTTTTGGTTCTTTAAAGATGTGGCCTTCATTGGTTTGAAGGTGATATGTATTAGGATCGATGATATATTTGATGAGGTAGGGACCCCACCATTTCTGAGTGTATTTTCCTTCTTTTTCATGGGTATAATCAAGCTTGAGGACAAGGTCACTCACTTCAAAATTATGCGGATGACCAAGTCTATTATCTTTTTTGTCCATGCATTATTTTTTCTTCTCATTATGAGTATAAGCATGATCATGTCACTCTTTTAAGAGGTCAAGATCATAGAGGTGTGCTTCATGAATTTCCTCATTTGGAATGATATTTAGTAGAGGGATATATGGAGCAAAGGGAGTTCTACCTCTAGTGGAAGGAAAACCTTGGCTCCATATGTAAGAGAGAAAGGCATTACCCTAGTGGTTATATGGAAACTAGTGTGATATTACCATAATGTAGGATATAACTTTTTATGTCATTTTATGCGTGACTCACGAACCATCTTTTGTAGGATCTTATTGATGATTTTATTCATAGATTTAGATTTTTCGTTACATTGGGGATGATAAGATGTCGAGAAATAATGTTTTATATTGAACTTAGAGAATATTTTCCTCATTTATTTGCATTTTAAAATCTCACAATTATCATATATGATGGTGTGGGGAATTCCAAAGTGGAAAATGATTTGGTTGAGGAAACATTATAAGGTAGTAAGTTGAGACATTTTGGTGAGGGGTGTGGCTTCAATCCACTTGGTGAAATAATCTGTGGTAATAATGATGAAGATATGACCATCTTGAGAGAGAGGGAGATTTCTGATGAAATCTAATCCCCACATGTTGAAGGGTGAGGAGGAACTATGGGTTATAACTCAGCTAGAGGGTAATGGATCAAATCATCATGATATTGGAAAGGTTCGCACTTTTTGGAAAATTCATGAGTGTCGATTCTAGTGTAGGCCAATAGTATCCCATATGTATGAATTTGTGTGTAGTAGTGTGACCGCTAAAATGGTCACTACAATCGCCACTTGTGCTTATTCTAAGACATGGGGAACCCCATCCTTGTTAATGCATTAAAGTAGGATACTTTGTAAATTTTGATAATATATTATGTCATCTTTGAGTATGTATTGAGGTATTTTTACATATTCACAATCATATTTGTGAATCCTTACCATTTAGCTAAATCTGATATTGGATAAATTGGAAAATGTTTCCATACAGAGCATCATTTACAGGGTGTTTGATTTGATTTTAAGACATACCTAAAACATTAGTGATGCAAGGTAGCAGGGGTTTGATAAATTTGTACTAGGGGATTAATCTCATGAGAATCAAAATGTGGCTAGAACTATGTGACAATCATTGCCAAAAGAGTTAGCTAAGGCATTTTTTCACATGGGATTGACTCGATGGTAAATGAGGTGAAGCATGGTAATAGATTTTGAACTAGGTCAAAATATGATTTAAGTTTTTTTCTACGACATTGATATGTGCCTCTAACATGTCAACACACCAACTGATAGTTTCCCATTACATGGAGATAAGCAATATTCGTGTCAATGGAAGCTTACATGCCCAAGATAAGAGCTTTATATTCAAACATGTTATTGGTAACCTCAAATTCTAGTTGATAAGAAAAGGGGAAAGTTTGGTTGGAAGGGTAAAAGAGCACACGGCCTACCCCAACTCCTTGAAGGCATTTTTCCCCATCAAAGTGTAACATCCATGTATCCTCGTGTAAATTAATGGTAATTTCTTCTTCAGTATTCTTGGTTTTTGGTAAATCCTTAGGAGATGGAGGGGCTTCGGTATTAGTATTAGAGGATTATGCCTCAAGACTAGATGAGAAGCTAAATAAATATTATTTGATATAAATATATTTTTGATACCCTTAATGAGGAGGATATTCTCATCATATAGTGCATCATGAATAGGTCTAGGGGAATTGATGAGAGTGGTGGCCAATTGGTCTATGATAACTTAGATTTTTACCACTCACTACATGATGATACAGAGGTCAAATTCCATAATAAGATTCACCCACTTTCCAATTCGATCCATTATATGAACAACATTTTAGAAGAAGTTTCATAAATGATATATACATGATGTTATTCCCTTAATCATATATCTTACATTTGATGTATATAGCTGACTTCTGGATATCATAACTTTGTATAATTATGTATCTCTTTCATATATGTTATATTATCATGGGTGGGTCAGATTTGGGGATGGCCATAGCATATAGGAGATTATAAATAGGGGTTAGTAGGTAGTATTGGATCATATTATTGATAATTTGAGTCTTATTGTATATTTTGGAGGTTGCCCCCTTGAAATGGCTAAGCTATTACATTTTCATATTGAGAACATTTAGCTATAAAATTTTATTATTTGGTGTTTTATTGCTGGTGATAATCATAATTATTCAAGTAATTTCATTACAAGTGGTATCAGAGAAACCACCCAGGTTCAAGTCCCAACACGGTTGGCTATGCCGACATTGTAGTATTCTCCCAAGGCTCATCTAGGGTAGGGTGTGGCCCCCTATATGGGCACAAATCTAGCTCGAGGTCTGGACTACAAAAGTGTGGTGGGATTTTATGATACTCATGTGCGTATTTCACTAATGCCTTGAGATTTTGGTGTAATGGTTCATTAAATTTGGTATCAAAGAAACCACCCAGGTTCAATTCCTAGCATGGGTGGCTACTTCAGCATTGTAGTGTTCACCTACGGCTCATATATGGCAGGTTTTGGTCCCACTATATGGGTGTAAATCTAGCATGGGATCTAGGCTATGGAAGTGTGGTGGGATGTTATGATCCTCATGTGTGTATTTCACTAATGCCTCGAGGTTTTGGTGTAACAGTTTGTTACACATGAACAATGATGTAGGTGATTTGGTAAAGCATGTACTTTCATAGTTTTGTAGCTGTGTAGTAGATGGCTAGGAAATCCCACTCGATGGAAGTGTATCACATCTCATAATATAGTAAGGATCAACTAATATAGTAGATAGCATGCTCTTTTCCCTTTTCATATTACTATGGCAACATTTCCTCGCATGACACTTCGACATGGATGAGGTATATAATAACAAAGGTCGATCGGGAGAAGGAGGTTACAAATTTGGTAGTGAAGATAGAGATTTTTTCATGTTATCAAAAGCTTGCTAACAATCCTATGTCCACTCAAGTTTAATAGAATTTCATATTAGGATTTTTGTGACATGCACATGGTATGTGAATTCAGGGACAAATCAATGGATTTCACCAAGCTTTCGAGAAAAATCCATATGTTAACTCTGGTCATGGCATGTCAAGGATGGCCTTAATCTTTGTTGGATCCACATCAATGCCACATTTTGACACTAATAAACCTTAAATTCTTCCTTAATTCACCGTGAATATGTATATTTTGGGATTGAGACAAACCTTGTATTTTTGAAGACACCCTATGGAGATGTTTAAATCATGAGCATGAATGACTGTGCATCGAGATTTGACGATTATATCATCCACAAAAAATTCAAATATTTTGTGAATAAGGTCATGAAATATGTGAGTCATGGTACATTGATACGTTGCACTGACATGTTTTAGCACAAAGGGAATTTTGAACTAACAAAAAGTACCCCATTCTATTGTAAAAGTGGTCTTATGTTGATCTTCGGGGAAGATTTGGTTTTGGTTATATCTAGAAAAACCATCCATGAGAGATTCCATTTCATAACTTGTCATGGATGTGAAGATGCATCGATGGAGTGTAAAGGAAAGTTATCCTTAGCACAAGAAAGGTTAAGATTTCTAAAATTGTTGCAAATACAAATGGCGAGAGTGGCATTTTTCCTAATTGGGATGATATTTTCAACCCATTCAGGATAGTCTGTTGGTGCTCATTTTTATCTCGTCCTTCTTTCCTGAATATGCCTTCAAAATTTTCAATGTCTGGTTTGTTAGAATTGAAAATATGTATGCTTGAAGAATGAAATCATGTTGAATACAAATAAAATCCCATGTTTTAGTCGTGAATCTAATGTAAATCCTCTTTTCGGTCAAGGAATGTGAGAAGCATGTCGTCCCTGAGTGATCCCTGTGAAAAAATTGACAATTGATCATTTTAACCATGTAAATCCTTCCTATATATCATCCCTTAGATTTTCACCGCAAATTGTATATTCTCCTTCATCATCTAATGATATGTGGTGTGTTTCCATTACTTGTGCTATATATACGATTTGTTTACAAAATTACACAATTCACCTACTAACTACAAAGTGTAAGCCTATCCCCAAAGCCCGACGAATATTCCCATAAAGATTTGAGTCAAATAATGTAAAAGTAGAAGTTGACCCCTATCCCAAAAAGTAATACGTATCTAAACATGATTGTAGAGGGGAAATGGATTATCGGTGAACTTTTACACTAAATTCCTAATATAGTGCAAAGTGTGAATGTGCCTCCAAATCCTAACAGAGGACTCATGTCAGTGCTCCATGAAAAGTTAATAGGTGAATGCTTGCATCAACTTTTCACTTTTACACCCAGTTGAAAAAATATATAAAAATGCAAATAAATCTCATGAATCTGTCACTCTTAATATTAAAACATGTTTCATCTTCTTAGTAAAGGTCAAGGGATGAGGTTTCAGGTCAAATCTACAAACTTGCACTCGTTTGAAAGGTAATGTGAAAATGTAAAAATACTCCTTGAGCTCATAAAGCATCAAATCAAGTGATGTGGATGGTCCACATTTAAATGAAGAAAGAAAGTTAGACGACCGAGATGTGTTGCATTTATGTCTACCACCATTAATGCATTTTTGCATGAATTTAGGTATATTTTTATGAATTTTTCAAACATTTCTAGTTGTTAACCCTAATATGCAAGGGAGTTGGATGCCCTAGTAGTGCTAATTTGCAAAGGAGTAAAGAAAAATTGATCGAGAAGTAGTTGAATTGAGCTAAGGAACTCAAAAGTACAAGAGCAGAGGAGAATTTCATAAAGTTCATAGAGAAAAAGGTAAGTACTTACTTTACCTTATTAATTCTCGATACTCAAATTGGAATTAAAATGAAAGATAAAATTTACAAGATGAGATATTTGGGGTTGGGTTTCCACATAAGTTTGAATATTTCCAGTGATTTAGATAAGGTTGTGGACACAAAATTGCTAAATGCTGATCTAGATGATTTTGGGGAGGTTGAATTATCTCGAATAAAAGCATATGGATGACAACCATTGATGCCAGTAACATTTCCCTAGTAGTTACTTTCCCACCATCCATACACTCTCCTGAGCTCATATGGTTGTGTGTTGAGAATTATGACCCAGAGAAGAAAGAAGTATTAGATGAAGTGGAGAAAGGGTGATAAATTTAACACCAAAATCTTTTAGGGAAATATTAGGGCTACCAAGATTAGATCAACCAATAATTTCTATAATTGAATCAACATATACTGATTATGATGCGAGGCATGAGGAATATGTAGGAATGTTAAATGCCCTATGGTTGAAATATAGAAGGCCTTCTATCAAGAGATTGATCAGGGCCATTTTTTTAGGAAGTTGAGGACCTCATTGTGCTACTAAGAAAAATGACAAGATTAGAAGGAGCTAATGATTTTCAAGAGTGGATGTGCCCTTTTATAATGGTTATCTTAGAGGAACAAGGAATTTTTGTTGGGTGATATTCATATCAGCATCCATTCATGCTCATCTTATGACTATAGCTACGAAGATTATGATAGGTGATCCAGTTGACATTAAATTCTATATGATGTCCTATCTCATCTATAACATTGCATGTTTCAAATCATTTCTAGGTCTCCCACTACAAGCAAATTTTGAAAATCATAGGGTGTATGATGTGTATCCACAATTGAGATTGGACAAATGGAAAGGGAATGTTAGGTTGGTAAATGATTCTTTTATTTCCCCTGTAACATGTCTTTTCAAACTAGAATGGGAATAATATAGATTATCTGCTAGTGCTAGGGCAGCAATTCTGGAATATGGTTGCATTTTTATACAATACAAATTCTTCACATATTTTAGGGTGAGTGGATTTGAAGGAAAACCTTGTAAATTACCTAGATATGTGAATGACAAGTGGGATTTAATGGAACTATCAAGACATTTGACTCTGTACATAAAAAAAAATGAAAGAAGGCACAAAACAAATATCAAATTCCCTCTCTAAATTGGCTAGATATTCATGCCAAACTATAGTAAAAGCTAGATTGATGGAAGAATAAATGGAGATATTTCAAATGGATAAGTTCACACCAAGACTTAATTATGACATTCACTTGGTTTTTATTATAGGAGAGCATGAGCCTCATTTTGAGGATTATTGGATGAATTGTATAGATGAAGAAGATGTCAAATTAAGATACTATTCCAGAATGACCTTAAGTAAAATTATTGATTTCAAGATTTTTGTAGTTCCCCAAGGAATTGTAGATAGTTAGGATGTGGTTGGGAAATATTACTATGACTAAAAGATTAAGTCAAAATCAAATAGCTCTATATATTGGAAAGAGATAGAATCATATGACCCTCACATGACAATTTCCAATGTAATAAGAAGAACATTTACTTGGCTAAATGGAAAGGGTCTGGACCTATCTTTGTAAAAAAAAAAAAATCTAAGGATTTTCAAGAACTATTTTTTTTAGAGGAATATCTCCCTCCACTGAAGGAAGGAGTAGACAAGATAGATCCCTTGAATGGTCAAGCTCCTCAGTTACCTAGTAATAATCCTACCACTGAGATTATTTATGAGTGGACATCAGCAAAAAGTAAGACAAGAACTTCAAAAACTGTCTTGATCCAAAAGGATAAGGGAATACTCTTGAAGGATATGCAAGATTCCCCCATCACTGAAGAAGTTCCAATCCAAACAAAGGGGAAATGCTTGACTACACAAAAATCCCTTAGGTGTATTTCTAGGATCATCTATCATTGGAAATATGATGAGGGGAGCCTTAGCATGTTTTGATCTCCAATCCAAATCATAGAGTGCTAAAGAAAGAGAGGAACCAGACCTCAAGCACTTTGAGAGAGATAAGAAGAAAACTAATCTAATACTACATTTGGTAAGGGACATTGGTATTTCAATGAAGGAAAGTGGCCATGTATCAAAAAATCATAGAAATAGAGAGCTTGAGGTAATTGATCATCATGTTCTAATTAAATCTCAAAAGAGGGTGGTTACTTCATTGGCTCGCCACAAAATGAAATTTGAAACTCATGAAAGTATTCACTCTACTCCAGTTATACCACCATCAAGTGTAATTTCATCTTTATCTCCCACTAAAATTTTCCCAAAATAGTTGGTAGTGCTCATGTGTTTAGTTAGTCAGATGATGTTGTGAAATAATAAATGAAAAGAAAATTAGTGGTTAAACAACTTGAGAAACAATCAAAAAAGGTTATTAAGGGAATTGATTTGGAATTACTCAAGGAGACTCTGAAATTGAAATGGTTGATGTGGGAATTGAAACTTATATAAAGGAAGGTGCAATTTTCCCCGAACAAGAAATACATATTCAAGATCTTGATCAAACATCAAGTGCAAGATTGGGGACTCAACCTCAAAGTTTTCAAATCGAAGGCACAACTTCTACTATGGGTGTTGAAAAATGACTCAAACAATTTTGATAAAACCCTTATAACAAATGTTGTCTATACTAAAGACCAATAACCCAAGGATTCAGAGGTAGTCAAGGATGTGATGTTTCTCAAAGGAAAAATTTCATGAAAGAAACTATGACTGAGACTTCAAAAGAAGTAAGAAAACCTAGTAAGGTAAATCCTGAAGAACGTACGAGGTAAAAGTTAGGAATCAAACCTTGAATCTCAGCCAACACAACATAAGGTGGTTGAGAGCAGCTCTAATAAAAATTATCCTCCAAAAAACCACTTATAGAGGATGAAGACATTTCAAAGGAAAAGGAGCCATTTAAATCTCCAAGTCTAGGTAAAGGTGTTGCAAATGTGATAGACACATTCAAAAAAACTTAGGTACATGTACAACTTCCACTCCTACTAAAAATATTAATGAAACATTCAATGAACCTATTGTTTTACAAGCAGGAGTAAAGGTCAAGATGAAAAATTAGTGACTGGAAAGGGGTTGGAAGATATCACTCAGTCTCAGATTCAAAACCAAGGAAAAGGGTAGTCAGAGATAGTAACTTTGGAAAGTGAAAAGAAAATGGTAAGAGTGGAAGAAGTATCAAAAGAATTAGTGGTGTATTCTGGGACCCCACACCTCAAACCATAAGAATAAAATAAGGGGAATTACCCTATGACTGGATGGTTAGGAGGAATTATTCAAGAAGGGGAGAAGGAAGTTACTCAAAAGGAAGTTTTAGATATCACCAGCATTGCATTTCCAAAATCTAAAAAAGCTATAAATAAATAAAGTATTCTAACAAAAACACATATAGACTAACATGGATTCAAGACCTTGGAATTTACAAATCCTCACCAAGGTAAATGAAAGGATTATATTGTATAAATTTATTATGATATCAAACACATACAATTGGGAAGGCCTACCAGGGAATCATTAAAGCAAGAAGTCATAGTGGCAGTTGAAGGCTTACTACAAAATGTTGATGAAGATAAAATATCTAAAAATTAGTTGAAAGAGAAGATAAAAACACATACTTCATGCTTACAAAAATTAGAAGGGCCTGCAAATGAAAATCAAGAGGTTTCCACTATTATTACCTCTAAAATTATATATAAAGTGGAGAAGGCTAGTAAAAAGTTGAAGCAATAGATAAATGGGTAGAGGACTTGTCCAAAAGGTAGAAAGGTCATTGAGAAGACAATAAAAAGGTATGCAAAATTTACCAAAACACTCAGTGACATTAATGAAATCAATGAGCAGTGTGAAAGAGAATTGTATTATTGGGAGGGGATCCTTCCCAAACTTGATGCAATAAACCAACTTGATGAATATTTGTTAGAAAGGAGGCGATAAAACAACTTGATATTTCCACCTGAAGAGAAAGGGAGGCGATATTTCCACCTGAAGAGAAAGGGATTCAAAATTTTATGGAAGATCTAGCTAAGATCAGGGTAGAAGTTGTAAATTAGGTTAAATAAAAGTTGGTAATTGAGAAGGAATGGGTAGGAAAGACTATTGATAACATATACAACATAGTAGAATAGATGGTATTTGATAAGCATAAAACTACTTATGGGGATATGGAAGTTGATACCTTGATTCAATCTTTTGATAAGTACATCAAGGAGGAACATTGCTCTTATGAGGTTATCAAAAGGCTCATCTTTGTGGAAAATAAGATTCTTGAGCTAACTAAAAAATTGAGAGAGTATAAGCCAAGAATGTCCAAATGTATTGATGTACTAAATAGGCATCACCTGATATTAAAATATCACTTAGGACCTGATGAAGAAGATATGATACCATTATTCCAAAGGTATGATGCATATAAAGAAAGACAACCAGATGAAGAAGAAGGTGACAAAGATGAAGATGTGACCATATTGACTAGTGAACAAGCTTAGGATTGTTTTTCTTAATAACTCTCATCTTTTCATTATTGATACTCTTGTTTTATACTAGTTGAACATTAATTTGAATTGTTAATTTCAAGCATGAATGTAACTTGATATAATACAATAGAATTTTATGTTGCTTTGATAGAATTCTAAATCTATTATGAATCATGTGTATTAATGTAAGTTTGAATTTTCTATATTGATGAAAAAGAAAAATGGGGTTCTATAGGGGCCCCAAACCATGGAAAAATTTGCATACATCCTTGAAAGATACATCAAAAAGAAACTAGAGATAAAGACACCTAATCATCTTCCACCACCAAAAATCCTCACTAAAAGGAGAAATTTTGTTCAGAAGCCTATTCTTCATTGGAAAAAACTCCTCTAACCCAATAGTTATTTTTACAAATAGAACTTCCCATACCAAAGTGTGATACATCCCCATAATCATGAGATGCTCAATATACATCCTAGGGCCATCCGAGATACTCATTAATTCCATCTTCTTCTGATAAGAAGAGACTCAATTTAGGATATCCAAGACACATGTTGGAAATTCTTTCTTCCCTTTTTATTTGTAGAAAAAGGCTAGGTAGGAACAACTGATGTGGTTGGAAGTGCAAGTATAGTGTTCCTTGAATTTGGCTGAGCAGGAGCATTGGAGCTAGATTCACACTTATCTTTATGCATAACATATGATGTCACTCTAGGAGGTTGAGAAGGTAGATATTTTTGGGCCTTTTCTCTAAAGAGGAAATACGTTGTTCCAATTCATTCACCCTACAAAAAGAGTGGGAATTATGTCTATACATACCCCTTCCCCAAGCTCATAATATTTTGAAGGAATATCCTTCATGGTGAACTCTTCATTGTAGATGAAAGGGAATATGTTGTCAGTTGCACCTTTCACAGATGGCTTTCTCTTGAGCTAGAATTGCTTCAATACCACAGATTTTTCTAATGTTCCCACCTAAAAAGGTGAGAGTACATCATTTGGAAAGAAAAAAAGATAGGACCTTTTCTAATGAGCCTTTGAATCAAAACTACATGAATATATTGGGTGGTCAATGGCCCATTGTAATCCTCTGGGTCTATGATATCAAATAACATCCTTACAAATGCCTCATCGAGGCCTTTCAAGTTGAATATTTGATTCAAATCTTCAGAGGAGACCTCTTTTAAGCTAGGTGCTAATGTCATTCCTACCATGTTGCAGACAAAGAAATCCACCAAGATTTTTCACACTTAGAAGAAAGGATGAAATTTTTTAAGAGAAGTGATGGGAATTTATAGAAAAAATAAAGTTGGTGAGTTAAGCTGAGCATAATCATGATGAATTGATCAATGAGATTGTCTATGACTCCCACGCAAAGGATATAAATATGAAATAGACTAATATCATACAAAAAGGAGGAAATTGGCTTAAGATGATATAACACATCCAAAAACACTCATCTTAGAAAGATATGACAATGAGTGTGTATATTTCAAAGCATATTCTCAAAAGGTGGGAATGATTAAATATCAAATCAAAATATCTAGAGGCACTCAAAAATCATTAAAAAGTCTCTCAACTTACATAAAAATAAATAATTAAAAAAATGATACCAAAAAGGATGACATGGCATCCCAATCATTCTAAGATAGTGAAAAAATACAAATCATTTGTAATCCCTCCACATGGCATCATGAAAGAAAATTATTTTCAAAGGAATAATAAGTGTTAGAGTAGGTATTTACCTTAGCTCATGTTCACCTAGGTACTTTATTTACCTTTATTGTATTTATCCTCACCCACTTATGTGTGTGGATATTTCTTTTATCTTATTTAAATATCAAGAGATATTATCTAGTTGTTAGGTATAGTTATTTCCTTGATCTATGGTATTGACTAGATCCTTGATGTCTAATTCTCTCCTAAATCTATGGTCTTGACTAGATCTTTGATAACTAGTTATTTCCTTGATTCATGGTTTGATATATGACCTTGACTAGTTCTTAGATTGTTATACCTTGCCTATTTAAGCAAGGCTCATTCTCAATGTATTGCATTGAGTTCCATAATAATATATGATATTGTTGCTCATTTGTTTACAAAGGTTTATGTAAATTTATTCTGGTGAATTGCTTTCATATTATTGATCATGGTGTTTGATTAGCATCTATGTTCTTGGCTTGGTACAATCTGGTTATCATTCCTTTCATGGTATCATAGTAGGAGATTGTTGTTAACATCTGTCTGTAAGTTTTATTTTGCAAATAAATTCATTATATACTCATATTTTTAGGATTTGGTCGTATGTTGTTGTTGCATTTATTTTTATGGAAAATAGAGGCTTCCACTAGATCTCAAAAGCATGAAAACCCTAAGATTGACTGTACACTCAGCCATTTTCGCAGATAGTCAGCTTTTTTGTTTTTTTGTTGTTGCAGAGAAGCACACTGGTTCACCTCGGGATTCACACCACAAGAAAAGAAATCATGGGATTATTTTTAGGGTTTGTTGGATTTTTCAAGATCTACATAGAGCAATTTTCTATTGCAGCATATTTGTCTTGGTTTGTGCACAGAAAAGTTTTCGAATCTTTCCTTTTTCGGTAGGGGTCCATGGATGTTGTGCATGTTTTTTTCTATTTCGGGAAAATCCACAGGTTGCTATTTTAGGCAATAAAGGTCACTTTGTTTACAGTCCAAAAATAGTAATTTTTACCAGAAGTGGCAGTTAGATGTGAATTTCTCGAAAACATGCGACACACCCCAAATTAGTATGTTGTGCAAACACCCATTAAAATCCTTAGCCCTTGGTCATATGGTATGGTCATATGAGGGCTTAAAGCTTGTGATTCCTAGTAGGTGCTTAACTTAAGCCCCCTTTAATTTTATTTTTGTGGTGAAGGTAACAAAAATTTATATTGTTTTAGTGGTAACTAAAATAAATAATAGAGCAAAATATTAAAAAGCTTGTAACTTTTGATCGATAACTTGGTTTTGAGTGCCTTTTTGTGAAAGTGCATGTTTTTTCATGATCTTTCCATTGGAAATATTTATTTTTAGACTTGCACTATAATTATAAAGTGCCAAATATGGAGGAGTGTTGTAATCAATTGTGGGCGTACTTTTCGGTTGAGCTCGACGTCTTAAATTTTGGGACTTGCAGGTTTGTACCTATCATGGATTCGAGAATGATATGATTTTCTCGAAGTATGTGGACTTCAAGAGGATATTGTAAAATTTTGGAATAAAATAGATCGCTCAAGAAGTGAAATTCTCTTCTACAAACACTCATTCATGATAAGGATACAATAATACATTTCTGCAGAACAAACTTGCTAGCCTACAACATCACCATCATATTGTGGACAACCATATCCATGCTTCTAGTCCACTTGCAGCTATTGCTCCTAAACCCACTGACATTGATCTGTCAATCTTTGAGTCTATTCCTACTCTTGATGCTCATACACCTATGAAGCTTGTTACTACATGCTCTTCCACATATGTGCCTATTACAATACCACATGTTGGATATCCTATTTATGCTTAGTTGCATGGATTTTTTGAGAAGCATACTATTGCATTCAGTTCTCACATGCTCCATTATATGGGTCTCACTAGCGGAGTCATTGGTAGACATTCACAGGGTATTGTTTCCTCTATTCCACATGTTAAGTGGAATTCTCATCATGACATTGGTTTTTGAGCAGATAATTCATTGGGATCACACATTAATAGAGCTCTTTTTTTGTTCACTCGACTCTTTCTGAGGATCCTGAGAAACACATGAGTTCTACATCTTCACTCAGGCTTGAGAAACCTGAGAATTCAATTGTTAGACATGATCAACCTAACACACATTCTGATGTTCTTTTGTATGCACCCATTGTGCATTTTTCACCAAGTCATATGCATGCATCTTCTTCATCCATCCATGTTGATTTAGGGTGGATATTTGATCACTCATGGAGGTGACATAGGCATTCCTTGAGAGGACTCTACAGGCATGGCTCCTCCACCATTCAACCTCTTGCTCCACTTTCTATACCTTCTGCATTGTGATGCTTCTTGTTTTGAGCATTTTTCTTTAGCAAGTGTAGTGTATCTCTATTGTTTGTTGAGAGATTTTGTATTTGTATTTTCGACACTATTGGCATGTTGATAGTATCTCTTGTGGGCGATCTATTCGGGTAGATCCCAATGTTAGTTTGTCAGTGTTCGAGTAGTTATTTTGACAACTCATACATGTTTATAGTGTCACTCCACCCATTCAGCAGTATGGGAGGGTGTGGTGTTGATCTTCCTTCTTCAGATTTCGTGACATTGCCTTGTTACCTTGGATTTTCTTGGATTGTGACACTGTAGTTTGTGTCCTTGTTTTGTTGCTTTGGTTATTGTTCTTGGATCGTGGCACACCTATTTTTAGTAGTTGATCAAATTAAGTTTGTGTGTTTTTACACTTTCGACATCACTCGTTGTGTTTCCTTATATAGAGCTATTACGGTGAAACCTAGTGTCAGTTTTTTTTGAGTTTTGTGATCAAGTAGTGGATTCAAACAATAGTGCACACCAAAATTCTTTAGCATTATACAAGTTTTTTGAGCTGAGATTCTTGGGATTCCTTAGAGTGGGTCTTTAATCTCTTTACTTTGTTGTTACTGGTTTTGGGTTCCTTACGATGTCCCTTTTTTCCCAATTATTGTACATGAGTACCTCATCGTGCCTAGTTATCGGGACTCACTCGTGGACATGCCACTTCTATTTTTACCCCTAGCTTCACTTAAGGGGGGTGTTAGAGTAGGTATTTACCTTAGCTCATGTTCACCTAGGTACTTTATTTGCCTTTATTGTATTTATCCTCACCCACTTATATGTGTGGATATTTTTTTTATCTTATTTAGATATAGGAGATATTATCTAGTTGTTAGGTATAGTTATTTCCTTGATCTATAGTATTGACTAGATCCTTGATGTATAGTTCTCTCCTAAATCTATGGTCTTGAATAGTTCTTTGATGAATACTTATTTCCTTGATTCATGGCTTGATCTATGACCTTGACTGGTTCTTAGATTGTTATACCTTGCATATTTAAGCAAGGCTCATTCTCAATGTATTACATTGAGTTCCATAATAATATATGATATTGTTGCTCATTTGTTTGCAAAGGTTTATGTAAAGTTATTCTGGTGAATTTCTTTCATCTTATTGATCGTGGTGTTTGATTAGCATCTGTGTTCTTGGTTTGGTACGATTTGGTTATCATTCCTTTCAATAAGTAGATCAGATCATGTGCCAAAAAGAGGAATATTCTTTTGAAAATTCACATTTGGGGGAATCAAAAAGATATATATATATATATATATGTATGTATGTATGTATATATGTCTATATATATAATTGTATATATATATGATAGGAATGTTCTCATATGAAAAGGGGGTTAAATTTTTCTAAATTCTTAGAGAAAACAGAGGAAAACCAATTATACTTTTCTTGAAAATCTTGAATTGAACCAAGAGACCAATGAGTTATTTTAATTTGTCCAAACCTTCTCATGCCAAGATGATTGCAAGTGTACATTAATTAGAAAGCATTGATGTCATAGGATTTATGGCCCCTTGTTAAGAAATTTGAATTTCTTAAAGATAATTGTGTGTTTTCTCTTAAGCAATGTTGTCCTTGTTCTTAGCGTAAAATACTTGGAATCAACTATTTGTCTTCCCTATTATAATATTATGTTGATAATTTATTTGAAATACATTAGGTCTTATATTAATTAGTGGCATTTTGGTAACTACAATTTCACTGTAGATAGAGCTTTATTTTTGTGGTGTGGTAAATAGTTTTAAATTCATATTTCCTCTATTTGGTTGAAAAGATCTCAGTAAGCTTTTGAGTGTATCTTGAGCATAGTTAAATAGGAATTGTTAGTATTTTATTGAGAGTTTAGTATGAGCTTTTGTGTTTAAATTCTCAAAGGTTGTGTGAAATCTTGTGCTCTTGGGCTTCCATGAGTACATACCTTCTAGTTAAAGGGATAGTACTAGTTGTGTGAGATGTTTTTTTTTCTTTGAAAGAAATTTCCAAACATTTGTAAGGTTTTCTTGAGAAACTTGTATAATCAACTTTATCCTACTTTAATCTCCCATTCATACACAAAAATTACAATCTACAACTATTAAATCCTTCGAAATACCCATGTTTTCCCTATTTATAACCATTTGCAAAGGGAATTTTTCATTTTTACCCTCCCTTTCCATAAATACATAGAAGTAAGCTATGATTTACATTTTCTAAAATAACCTGAGTCCCATTTTGAAAAAGATTTGCATTACTTATTGTGATAACTCATGAGATTTAAATAATTCTTTCATTAATCATGTCTATTCAGGACTATCCTTCATATTTCCAAAATAAAACTTAGATACTACATTTTATCCACTTTTCTCACAAGCACAGGTTACAAAATGGGTCTTCTCTCCTGGTTTAAGGTAGTTACTAAAGTAGGATGGAAGGTCATCCCCTTTGTGAGTACAATCCAATATCTCCCAAGTCAAGTCTCAAAGAGTCTATCAGATATGTCACCCTATACAAATGACTAAATATTCGGTATGTCTTTCTCTAAGCATCCAAATCTGATTGTAAATATTGCTTGGCTCACAAGGTGAGGCAGATTTGGGTACCAACATAGTCCATGGTGTGGATGAATTTGGAATCTAAAATTTTAATGATTTATTTATGAAAAATATCATTAATTTTGGGAGGGAATTTTTATCTTTTTTTGAACAAGTGTAGTGTTAGGATAAGTGATGATGTTATGAGAGAAAATCTCATGATAAATTCTTAGTATTTCATCATATCCCCATGTAAATACTTCCTTGTGTTTTCTTAAGATATCAATGTGACTCTCACATAAATTGGGGAAATAATCCCGAGCATGACTACATGTGAGGGATCGCCATCCAATTGAATAATGATGGTTGATTCAACTAACATACCATTTCCTTCCTTGAAATTTTATGGAGCTTGATGCAATTTAGGTACCCGTCTTGATAAGGATGGATAGTACTAACATGGTCTTCAAATTACATGGATGGCTTGGATGAATTCCATAATTTATGATTTATTTGAGGAATTTTACCCTCTCATCCATATAGGAGCTCTAGAATAAACTTTTCATTTAAATAATTGGGAAGAGGACCATGATATTCCACATCAATTTCTTGGTCCATGTATTGTTTTTCATTTCGATGTTATCTAGAACTAGTTTTTCGTATGTCCAACACCCTAACAGTTAAGGTAATGTCTTTGGTTGTAAGATCCATAATAGCCATACTAGTAGCATAGGACCATTAGTAACTACAGAGGTTAGCTCAAAATCTTACGTGGGTGGTGGAGTTATTGTAGGATTTTAATTTTCTTTAGGAGGGTAATGGGATGTATAATTGTGGAGTTTCTCCAATACCTAAGGAGTGTTCAAGAGTCGGGATTAATGGGAGGCACATAAGGTAATACTTCCTCATCATCCTCATTATTGTTAGTATCATAAATAGGAGTCCCATAAGATGTGTCGATGGTGTTAGATTATACTTGTAATGATTTAATTCTCACCAAGTCACGTCGGTAGCGTAATACTTCCAAGTGTCTCGACTTAGCTTGCAAAACAATGTATTCTTCATCATTAGAGAGGGAAAAGGAAATATCTTCTTTCTTGGGTTTGAGAACCTCCTCTTTATCCGTGACACTGATATTTTTTTAAGATAAAGGTGAAAGTGGAGGGTGATCAAAAAAGAGTTTTACAATTCCTAATTCATTACATTCAAGATGGTTGGAAGTCGAGGCATGAGAAATAGGCTCCTCTGTCTTAGGTTTTGGTGGATACTAATCCTAAGGTAAGAGGATGGGTGGTAAACGTTGCACAATTTTTTTTAGGTAATCTATTCTTATTGACCTTATTCTGAATTTCATTATGTTCATCATCATCTGAATCTACTAATGTAAAATGAATCTTAGGCCTTAGATAAAAAAAATTGGATATGGAATGCCTTGGATCTCAGGAGTAGATGGCATTACAAAGGACTCATTAGGAAATGGTACAAGAATATCCCAAGTATTAGTATCGGCATTATTCCTAAAGTGTTGGTTGTTGTGAATGAATTTATTACATTGGTATTCGGATGATGTAACTATGCACATGTGATGTGTCCAAGGGTGACCCATTATGAGATTATAAAAGAGAGGATGATCTAAAACCATAAGATTTATGTGAACTATTTTGGTTCCTTTTTTGGTTTTATCCTATTCCATAACAAGTTAACCAAGTAGGTTTGAGGTTATCGATAGAAAATATGAGGTTTTTGATTAAAGAATAGGAAGCTAAGTTAATTCTTGACCCTTCGTCCACAAGGAATATATGCACTTGTGCATCATGGATAACAACACTAATGATTAGGGTGGGTCATCTACATGAAATAATACTTCATCGATAATCATTTCATCCTCCAAAAATTTAAAGGACAAACAATTCAAGCATGAACTTTGTGGAGGTCATCCTATAGTCTCTATGTGATGAATTTATGTGGTTATAGATGTTGAGGGAGCTTTGGGAGCCTTGATAAGAGGATTATAAAATATTTGTAGCTATTTAAGAAGGAATTTATGATGTGAATCTGAAGCATGCATGAGTTCCATAAAGGAATCTTACATATAAGATAGTTTAGCTCATCTAAAAAGTTCTAATGTAGCTTTAGAATAAATCACATAATGATATCATGGTGGATGTGCGATACAAGATGTGTACAATCCTAATGGGAGATTTACCTTTGATGGAGCTATCTTTTCATAATAAGTGGGAATGGGATCCTTACATGGTAACACCACTGGTATCACGGGTGAAGGCTCAACTATGGTTCGTAAGCTCCATAGTTGGTGGATCTTGGGAAGTATCAAGGTAAGATGGGTTATCAACATGTTTCTATAGTTTAATAATAAAATATTTGTGGAAATTCTTACGCCTATAATTATTTTTTGTGGAATTTTTATATTGGTAATTCAAGAAAATTTGATCGTACGAGTGTTTGATAGTACCCATGACATTCTTCATGGGATTTTTATGGTGCTGATTTTGATGACTAGAGTGATATTTCTATAAAGATTGATATTTTCATAACATTCTTGTATGATGGTAGAGTAATCAAAAGAGGAACAGAGGAAGAATTCAATGGTTACCTTCCTAAAGTCCTTGCAATCACTATGAAATTTTCCTATGGTAGAAAGTGGGAAGATCTTGTTTCGAAGGAGGGATTATATATGGAGTGGGAAGCATTTGAAGATGTTCAACACAAGATAAGGGGACATGGGAGAAAGAGTGAGAAGGTTCCTGATTTCCCCCCATCCCACTTTCCCTTGGAAAATTCTAAGAGTTTATTACATGCATTATGCTTTTAATCTTGTGTGACGATTTATAATTGCATTCGAACTTGTACATGAGGTGATTGTGTCTTTTAGATTTCTTGAGGGATTCCTATAATGCATTAGGAGAGAAATACCTAACCTTGTATTGGAGGGTTGGTGTGAGGGCCTTAAGAAATATTTGAGATAAAATTTTACTATCAAGGTTATGGTTAGCTTGTATGGACAAATCTTTCCATTTTTAATAAAGTTGTGAGTTGATTTGTTCATTCCTTGTTTAAGATTTATGAATTTTTGTAAGGTATTTTTGAGTAGATATTATTTTTGGAATCTAGAAATTAGGTCCTACACTGATCCTTCTAGGTCAACTATTTAGTTGGGAGGAAGCTTATTATACCATTCTAGGGCCTCACCCACTAAGGTTTTTGTTATAAGATTAGTTTTTGCATAGGTATTTATTTGAATCCATTATTTATAGATATTTCCAAAAATTTTGAGGAAGAAGGTCGGATCCTCGGAACCATCATAATAGATGGTAGGGATAGTCTCTCCTAAATCCATGGATGTGATATATGGAGCTAAAGGTTCATTTTGATAGTTTACAACATCTTGTTTTGGATTAGCGAAGGAGGAATAGGATTTCCATGTGCATCCACCAATAAAGGATGTTTGAAGGAAGATACATTAGGTACCACACTTTGAGATTTTATTTATAACATCTAATTTTGTATTTGGATCATGTTAGCTATGGTACCATCTTGGGATAAGGACATTTGATATAAGATCTTAGTTATCAATAAGTGAGGATCCATAGAAGAAGATTGGCCTTTATTTGTAGGTACTTCTTGGTGTTAATTATGTTCATTGGTATTATTTTTAGGATACCCATTTTGATCAGTCCTATAGGGATGAGTTTGACTATGAAAAATTCCTTTGTAATTAAGATTAGGCATGGTCATCTCCATTGTATTGACAAATACCTTTAGGAGACTTCTATACCAATCAAGTGTAAGATATTCATTTTCATTGAGATTTTTAATGACACATCTCATATATATATTCTCAAACTCAAACACATTACACTCAACTGAGTAAACTTATTCTAAGTGATAATAGGGAAAAGGTGGGGACAACAAAGCTTCATGGGTAAGGCTAGGGTAGTTAGGAAGATTATCATTTGCAAGATGAGAATTATAGCACTTATGTGCATGAAGAGGAAATGTATGCATGAATTAATAGACATGGAGAAGTTTAGGGATTTAATGAGCCAAATAAATCATGAGAGAGGACATTAGTATAGTCTTAAAACTAAAATCATAATTCTATAAAACTACAATTTAGATGCAATTGGCCTTGTAGAGAATTTATATAGGTTCCGATAGTGTCGGAGAGGAAAATGAAATGAGATAGACATATTCAGCCCTACAAAAATTTACATAGGAGCCGATAGCATCGGGAAATATTGTTCTAGGGATTTTTATAGATTTTTAAACGATTGAAATGAGATAAAATTGAAAATGGATGATTTTAATGAGTTGTGCTCAATCAGAAGTTACAAAATGAGATTCACATCAACTTCACCAAGGATATATGACAAGTAAAAAAATTCTAAACAACATGTACTCTTATCATCTGTTTAACAAGGGTATCAAGGCAGTGAGTAAGAGAAACACAAAGACTGGAACATAATGGATACAATTCAAAGGGGGTACATGTAACAACCATGTTATAATAACTCATAATTAAGTGAATTTTTTATTTTAAAACAAATCCCTTAACCCCATTAAACACCTTCAATGATTTTAACTAGCAACAATTATAATATTAAATATAGTATATAATCCATCTGATAAAATCATAACCATGTGAATTTATAAAGGTTAATTAGCTCTACCTGATACCCTTTATCATCACTTTAATTGAGTGTGCATAATTTGTATGCAAATGTTTAACCTATACATCTAGGTTAGAGAACTAGTGTAGTTTTAAAGTGTCTACCTAAAAATTAGTCAATTGAGTTTCGTTTGGCATCTCACATTGTTATATAGGAACTCGGTGAACTAATAGTGTATTCATCTAGTACGCTAATTAGGCCAAAATTTTCAAACTATGCTTCACATGATTAGTTTCATGACCGCACATAAGCTAAACAAAACTTGTCCCATCACTACATAGTCATCTCTACACAATTATCTAGATCACATCTCGTTAAATTAAATGTTTAACTTCATTTATTACAAAGGCATAAAATCTATATCTCACCTCTCAACTTGAGTATACACTATCAATCCCATCTTAGAACCCCTATGGGAAAGATAATGATTACTTAATGAATTTCATCATTAATTAATCATTACCCTTCCTATAGCTATCCTAAGATGGTATGAATAGAGTTCACTCAAATGGATAGATGGGACTTATAGTCCACACTTTCATAACACATGTTGTTTTATTATAAGGTAGAGTTCATTGTTTATATGATAAGTAAATTTATTTGTTTAACGACAAGATCTATAGTAACTATCTAACTTTACTATCATATGAAGTATCTTAGTTTTGTAGTGTCACTTTAGAACTTTTTTGTTAGGACTAGGTTCAATTTAACCACGTATTTTAATTCGATAATGATCCAATCCATTTAGTTTGTATCGTAATTATACTAATTTTTAATTATCATTTAAGTATCTGTTTACGAAATATATATAATCATTTAATTATTAAGACAAGGTTAATATTAAAGATAATCGTAAATGTATGGTTCTCATTTCATATTACCGTCTTATTTCATAGTTTAAGATATAACACTACTACATTTATGAAATCATTATTTCATTTATATATGTTTTCATAATAGAGGAATAATCGCCATCAATGTACTTTTCTAGATGTACTATGTAAATGGATTAATTATTTAATTAATCTCATTGCGATGAAGTTATAATGAAATTTCCTTATTTCATGTATCGATGCCCATGACAGTGTTGTTTAATTAATATCATTTATTTAAACATATAAATGATGATGTCATTGATATAGTTGTATTGATTTTCATTTGTTATTTAAGGATAATAATTTTCGTAAAGTACAATTACAATGATAACAAATGTATAGTTTTGCAAACAATTTCATAAGTACACATCGTTGTTAAAAACAATGTATTTCATTATTACAACTCATACGAGATATAAAGTAATAAATGTATTTATTGAAACTCATTAAGGATAAATCCTTATTTCATAAAATATTACAATAATTTCATATTAATACAATTAGGCTAATTTCCTTATGAAACTATGCAAAATCATGTTTCACTTTTCAATAAATACAATAATCCATAATCTGGATGTTTAAAAAAATCAATATCTAAAATAAGATAAATAAAATCATTGCATAAACATATGTGGAAATAATACAAATAAAACCTCATAGTAATTATTCCATCTTGAAATCTATAGGATAAAATAAAATAATATACATGGTCAGTTCATCGAAATGGCATGGATTAACAACTCTTAATCAAGTTGTTTCATTACAAAATAATTGAACATTTACGATTTTATTTAAAATACAACTTAAATAAAACAAGTATCATATCAAGTAAACATGTCAACTATAATGAAGTGATCAAATAATGTAAACAAGTTTTCTATCATCAACAACTTGTAAACATCACTAAGTGTCTTAAGTCTCTACTATATTAACTTCGTTTAAGACTTATGTCACGTCAAAACTAGAACAACCTTCTTTTCATCAAAACCATAAGCCATACAACTTATACCCAAATTACATTAATCACAAATCAACTTTCTTGTTTTTAAAAGTATCTAAAAGGAGAAATCAAGTTATTTCCTCAAGACTATTGTTTTCAAGTATCAAACTTAAGCACAAACAAGAAATGATAAACAATTTTCTTTTACCTTCTCAAACTAATTGAAGAGATAATTAATGTCACAGTTATCCATTGCAAACATTTATTTCCTTTCTTCAAATTTATCATATTTCTCATTCAAAAAATTTATACACATAAGAATAATAAACAAATGTCCTTTCATATATAAAGTATGTATCAACTTTCATATAATACCATTATCATAATTAATATATGATAATAATAATAATACATTGTCAAATAAATCAGATGGTTAAATATCATACAGTTATTTACAACCATATTATACCCAAAATTATCTTTTTGACACTAATTTATTCCAGAAATCAGTTCAATCCAGAAAAGTAATCAACAATCACCCAGAAGGATAAACAAGACCTCTTACTACATGAGCAAGAATTCATAAGTTTACAATTTTGAATAGAGTTTTTGTTAAGAGAAAAATAATTTTGGGTCACATAAGTGATTGTGTAGACCCTAATATCTCTACTACAAGAATCTAGGAAAGACCTAACACATTGTAATCTCAGCAAGGATCATTAACCAAGCATCAACCCAAGATATAAAAATTGTCTAGGATAAAATGACTTCTTCATTTTATATTTTCATGTATCTAACTTAAGAAAGTAAACTAACCACAAAATCAAGTTTGCATTAAACATGTAAAGCTTCAACTACTTCAAATAACATATAAGCTACATACTTCGCAATCAATAGGGTTCAAATCGCACACTTATATTTTTTAATTCATAGAGACTTTCTTGACACATAGTTTTAAAATAATTGATAAAATCATAGTCATGTAAACCCAAAATGATTTGGGTTTTTTTAGTATCAACAAAAACTATTAGACCACTCATACCCATCTATTATTTCTTCATGTACACTATTTGTAAGCAATTAAAAAGGTATACTATGAAAGCTAGTCAAACCCACAAGTAAGACAAAAAAATCATTCATACCCATCACATATTTTCCCATATATATGTTCTAAATCAAATAAACACAATTGTCTATTCAAAATCAAGGCTAAAAAACAAAATAACCTTCATCATTCAATAAACAAAAAATTAGTGCAGGATTCAAACTCGGATTATTTATCCATATATTTTCAATGCACCTCCGTTAAATAAACCAAAAAAATTATTTGAATAATTTAACCGTGGAGTTATTCATTCATTTAAAACAAAATAACAAGAAAAAGAGAAGGAAATCCATGCTTGAGAAATAAAGATCTCTATTATTTTACTTTAAAAACTTCTAGCAAGTCAAGAAATATGAATAATAATTTCTTAAAGTATTTCTCCATTAAGTTCCAATATAAACCGACCCAGATTTAAAAATATAAATGCCAATAAACCAAATAAAATGATGTTAGATACAAATGAGATGACCATTATTATCTCCCACAATAATCTCAATAAAATATCTTAATAACCCCTATGCACATATCTATAAATGAATGAAGTTTGAATGGTGAAGAAAATCTCAATATAACTATAGGAAACAATAAAACAAAAACCTTAATGCATGTAAAGTAGCTTCTCCCGAAGCTTCTGAGTTTCTCGATAAATATTAAATTCTCATTAAGTTTTGCAGGTACCACATAGTGACAAAATCACTTACCACCACCTTTACCAAGTTCCCTCCAAAATAGTTTTGAGGTGATAACGAGTGGTCCAAGTTAAAAATTAAAAAAATAACTTAAATTGTGTGCATGGGTCGATTAAGGACTAGTTTTTAATAATTATGAATCAAATTCTATGGAGTGTGGTCGAAGACCATGTAACTCAAAATAATTAAAATTCCAATAAACCTAGACTATTTTAATAATCCAATGCCAATGGAGTATGGTTGATGACCATATAGATCACCAACAATATAATTCCCATCATCGTGGTCTTAGACCATAAACATAACTTTAATCCTTATTCCATTATTCCATGGTTGATGGATTTCAAATAATAACCTTTAATTTTCCTTTTGGTCTTAAACCAACACAATAATAACCAATTGTATTTTCAAAGTTTTCATAGAGAGGTGATAATGTTCGGTCAAAGATGATAATTAGACAAAACAAGTTTTAATCCAATGCATGATGTGGTCAATCGATCATCAAACAAAACATTATATGAGCCATGGTCAAAACCATTAAAAAAATTAAAACATGCCAAGTATATAATTGAAGACCAATAAAACCAATATTATTTTTCCTTGTAATACTTTTCCATAGTCTAGGTCTTATAAGAAATATATTTACATTACTAATAAAAAGATCATTAATTCAACATCATAAACATTTACCTTAACAATCTCAAACTTTACTTGTTCCTTTGTGAACATCATCTTAATGTTTTATTGTCTATGACTATCATAAAACAAACAAGGTTAGTATCATCAAAAATCATAAATATTTCTCAATATAAAAATAATACAGATACAATCATGTACATATTTACCAACTTCAGCAAACCACTAACCAAAGTAAGCAAAATAAACCAGAATCACAATAACATGTACAATAACCAAATAGCACACCAATGTCACAAAATCATCACACACAACAAGGTAAAGTAAACTCATACAACCTAGCATAGCAAAAATAAGTTATAAATGTCAAGTACTCCACAAATTTTTGGCAACAAGCATTGTTACGTGGTTGGGCTTACAACTACGTGTAAGTGAATATATCCTTTTTAGGGTATACATACATGTGTATACTTGCAACCTCATTTAAGTAGCAGTATGTATCCCCTTGCCTTAGTAAGATATTTTCTATACTAAAAATTAATCTTGTGACAAAACAAAATGAAATTACGGGATGTGACATACTTCTCCCCTTAATGAATTATCATCCTAATGATCTTACTCATTAATAGTAAATAGAATAAATCACATGGAGATTTATATTATATAACTAAGGAAATAATAAATCATTTTCATCTAAAAACTTGCAAGTTTTCCATATTTTAGTTTATTTGTAATCAAATTTATTGGCTGTAATACCCTTTAAATCATTGAATTTTTCCAAACAATCGAAATGAAAAATAATTTGTTATTTCATCATCCATAATATAAAATAATATCAATTATGTCAAATATCGGTTTTAATTATTGAAAAAATAAGGAAATGCAGTTTTCATTTCTTCTAGATTCTCCTAAGTTGTAATTTCTTCTAAATATTGGTCCCATTGGACCTTATATTGCACAATTTATCTATTTATTAAGTGTAATATGTGAGTTTACAGCACTCTAATAGGTTCAACCACCATGATTCCTAGATCCTAAACATGTAAAGAGTTCCAATTAAGTACATGCGTTACATCTAAAACATACTTCTTAAGAAAGGAAATATGAAAAACATCATGCATCTTGTTTAATGCGAGAGACAATGTCAAACAATATGCAACCAGACTTTGATTTCAAGAATTTCAAATGGTCCAACATATCTTAGTGACAACTTGACAAAATTGCCAAACATTATTGAGCTCTTTTTGGGCTTAACCCTTAAGAAAACTTTATCTCCAAGCTCAATTTTTGTTAATTCATTTCATATATGCGTAGATCTTCTTCCTATCAACAACTTATTTCAATCGCTCACGTATGATATTGACTTTATTTTCCATATATGTTAACATCTCAAGGCTCAATAAAAATATATCTTCTGTTTAATCCCAAATGATGGGAGTTCTACACCTTCTCCCACACAATGCTTTAAATGGATCCATTTTCAGCTAAGAATGATAAGTGTTATTGTAAGAAAACTCAACCAATGGAATGTATTCTTCCCAATTTTATTTCTGATCCATGAAATACATTTTGAGTATATCCTCCATAACTTGGTTAACTCATTTAGTTTGACCATATGTTTCAGATGGTATGTTGAACTAAAATTTAGTTTCATTCCCAAAGTTGAATGTAAGGTTTGCTAAAAATAGAGGTCATCGCTTAGATCCCTATTGGTAACTATTAAATTTGGAACTCCAAGAAATCCAAAATTTTCATGCATAAATCATTTTACAATTATGGGTGAAGCATCATTCAGATTACCTAGTGTAAAGTGAGCTACTTTTGTTAACTTTTCAACAACAACAAGAATCATGTCATGTTTATTTTTCAACATAGGTAGTCCCTACATAAAATCCATGCTAATAGGTTGTCATTTATAGTGTGGAATGTTGTGAGGATATAGTATACCATAAATGTGCATGTGTTCTACTTTTATGCATTGACACTCAAGATAATGGGAAACATAGTTTATCATGTCCATTTTTATTCATTTCTAGAAATATAGATGTTTTATATCACCAAAAAAATTTGTCACTCCAAGATTTCCAAAGTATGGTGCATCATGGAATTTTTTCATAACTTTTTTCCTTAATTCATTTCCCAAATGTACGTAGACTCTACCTTCGTATTTCAAGATTCCTTCATTGTGAAATTTAAATCCTCATAACTCTTATCATTAGGATCTATTACTAATGCACCATTTACCTTCGATAGTATGAATCATTTAACATTTTATTCTTTACATCATCTTTGAATTTATTCATAAGGGTATCAATCATGGAAACATGCTTCCTATGACTTAGTGCATATATCAATCTATTTTTTTCCTTTTATGTAACTTATATCAAAATCATATTGTGATAAGACTTCAAGCTACCTACGATGTATTTTGTTCAAGTTGGGCTACATGAAGATATAATTCATCCCCAAGTGGTTTGTTTTCATTTTTAAATGCTTTCCTAATAGGTAATATCTACAAACTTGCATTATGTGAACTATGGAAGCATGTTCTAAATCTTGGGGAGAATAGTTTAGCTCATGTACCTTCAATTTTGTGGTCTTGTATGCAATCCAATGGTCATTTTACACAATTATTCCACCCAAAAATTTACCAGAGGCATCTAATGGCATGGTGAAGATGTCGTTGGGATCCAAAACCTTCAAAATAGGTGTTTTATTTAATTTATCTTTCATCAAATTAAACACATTCTGGCATTTATCAGACCAAAAAAAATTCTTATCTTGTTTTGTAGTCAAATTAATTAGAGTAGAAAATCTAGAAAAGTCTTTTACAAATTTATTGTAATAACCAGCCCCATGAAGCTTCTAACTTCATGAACATTCTTAGGAGCTATCCATTTCTGTTATATCCTATTTTTGATGGATCTATAAATATTCCTTATTTATTATGTGACCAAGGTATTGCACCTCATTTTTATAGGAGTTCATTTAGAAAAAAATCATACAATTTTATTCTTCAAAGTATGTTCAAAAATATTCTCAAGTACTCATTATGTTCCTCCATGTTTTTGGAATAGATCAGAATTCCATCCAAGAAAACGATCACAATATTTTCTAAGTATTCTTGAAAACTATTATTCATTAATTTCATTAATGCAATAAGTGCATTCATGAGTCCAAATGGTAATATCGTGAACTCATAGTGACCATATCTTATCCTAAAAGTAGTCTTGTGTATGTCTTCATATTTTATTCTCAATTGGTGATAACATGATCGCAAATAGATCTTGGAATAGACTGATGCATATTGCATCTAATCAAAGAGATAATTTATCCTTAGCAAAGGATATTTATTCTTGATTATGGTTTTTTAAGTATGTGGTAGTAAATGCATAACCTTAACATGTCATCTTTCTTTTGAAAAATATGACCAGTGGTCCCCAATGAGACACGCTTGGTTTGATAAATCCTTTGGATAACAACTCATATAGTTGTTCCTAAATTTCAACTAGTTTAGTTGTATTCATACGGTAAAGAGCCTTAGAAATAGGTTTTGTTCTAGTCTTGGAATTAATTTTGAAATAAAATTCACACCCTAGAGGAAGTCTAGGTGATTCCTCTAGAAATAAATTATTATACTCTTGTAGCAACAGATAATATTTCAAGGAAGTATTATCTTATTTGCTGAAATATGATATTTTTATTGCATAAAGAATGCAACCTTTGTTTCTAGAATTTTTGAGTGGTATTGCATAAATATACCTTACCTCTATGTTTCTTGTTATGATTTGAATGATTGTTGTTTTCTATAGGTCATACAAGAATTTTATTTATTTTTCAAAATAATTGACAGTTACCTTGTGTTGTGACAACCAGTTTACACCTATTATCACATCGTATGAACCTAAAGGAGCTATATAATGATCTATTTGTGTGGTAAAACTAGATAGCTCTAATTTCCTCCTAAAATCTATTTATCCATTTAATTGGTATTTTCCACCTTAATCTCATCTTAATCACACCCTTAATTAATCTACCCTAATCATCCCTAATCACCATTAATTAATCCTAAATCATCATCTAATCCATTTATCTTCCCTAAATGTCTCTATTTACCATCCCTAGGCCCTCATTTAATGATTTCACCTCCCCTTTACCTTTATTTAATATTTTCCACCTCCCACCTACCCATTTATCCATCCTAAGCAACCCTACTCATCCTTACCTCCCAAAACCCTAATCTCACCTCATAAGGGCTCATTATCTCGAGCTCATCACTCTTCACCACCCAAATGGATGAACCTCCATAGTTTTTTTTGACCCATCTCGGTTGTTGTTGATCTTATAAATATGACCATTCCTCTCATTTTTGGGGATGCAACTTGGAGACTTTAATTTGAGCCTTCTTGCGATCTTTTTTCATTTCTTGCTCCCCTATGTAGTTGTTATCACTATATTGGAGCTATTTTGGAGATATTTTTTCCCACATGTGGAGATTTGGAGTCTCTCTATTTTTTCATGCTTCAATCCATCATTTTCATTCCCTCAATCATCCCCCATCAATTATAGAGGTTATTTATTCATTCTAGAGTTATTATCACTGCATCAACTATCTTTAATCTCACTCTGTAGATTGTCATTCCCATCCATTTAGTTCCATCAAACCCTCAATCACTCCCCTAGTCATCATCAACCTTACCCATTCATCATCAATTTAGTCCACATCTATTTGATTTTATATCATGCAGCCCTATCACCTTCTATTTTTGAGCATTTATTCATTCATAACCTTCTATATCCTGTAATTTTACCCTTTTGTCACCTCACATTTATTCTATCCCAAATCCCAACTTCATCGACTCAGTTTTGGTTGCTATCAAAGATATCAATGTTCTTTACATCCATCATTAGGATTTATTAATTTTCTTGTGTCCTTTCTCTCAAATTAGATATAGATCTTTGCATAGTGTTCTTGCTCTCTCATCCTCATCACCAGCTCCAAATCTACCTCTAAATCCCTCATATATGCATTTTCTTTTGTTTTTTGGTCTTAGTTTTATCTATTCACCATTAAATTGAGTCTATAGTCTCGGGTCACCATTTACCCACCTAGGTTTGATTTGGTTTACATTTACTTAGATCAGATCTGTATTTCTACTTTATCTCTGTCATTTCATATTTCTTTTATCTCATATTCTATTGCATTATATCATATCCATCATTTACTTTATTTATCTTTATCAAAACATGGGTTGACATCCATCCTAGGAATTTTTCACTTCTCAAGACTAAAATTGTTAGGAAACCCACCCATCTATCTACTAATATTTTTTAGTTGAGTTCTCTTTGTTGTACAAGTCATCTAGCTCTCATGAGGAGGATTTCTTCTTTTTTCCTACACCCATCATCCCATTTAGAGGTACCTTAAACCCTCTCATATTTGGTGTTACTCATTTTATTTGTTATGATTTCACTAATCTGAAAAATAGGTACGAGAAAATTAGTTCAACATTTTGGCATGCCCAGTGGGACCCACCCTTCTTTGGTGAGTCTTTTCATTTGTTTTCATTTCCATTTTCTTTTATCCATATTCTACTAACCTCACAGGTAGGATCATTGTTTGATTACTTTTATGCATGGGTTGCTTTTTGGATTGGATTACTTTTCTTGCTTTAAAAATAAAAATAAAAAGGAAAAGTGTTATCCAGGTATTCTAATTTTTTTCTATTTTCTCCTTTTGCATCATTTTTCCCTTCCTTGCTTGATTGTCTTCATCAAACATAACACTTCATTTTGGATCTAAAAAGAACCTTCATATTTCTTGGAAATCTAGTCTAATTAGGAGGTTAATTCTTTGCATACACTTTATCACACACATCCAAAACACACACATCAAAACTACACATCTTAAACATCTCCTTCTAGTGGAACTATTGGGATTTCATCACCCAATAGGAAATTCATCGCACTTTTCTAACCACATTACAATTTTTTGGTTATTGGTATATTGGCTAAGTTCCCAACACCCTTATCATTGTGGTGCATGACATGTGGGGTAGGCCCCAATATCAAGCCCATATCAGTAGTCATCACAAATTTTGCCTCACATACCTTTAGGTATATTGAGGACTCCATCCAAAACTACCTAAAACCATCCATAGTTTTCCATTTCCTAGGCTCCCTTCAAGCCCATTTTTTTCTTTTCTTCTCACATTTTAATAATCAAGATAACAAAAACTTATTGTGTGACTTGTTTGAAGTAATTAAAAATCAGCATAGTTTCTTGTATTATTATTTGTTTCATTGCATGTTATTACACGTTCCCAAGAAATAAAAATGGAACAAACCATGTCATCCAACAACATTCCTATTTCTACTATTATTTCCCAACAAACTTCTACCCTTTCTATCATTTCATCCACCCTTTGGTCACTTCTTCCATGGTTACTCAACCAATGGTTCCCATTCCCCTCTTCAAGAGTCTCAAGTCATCCAACCTAACACCCATGTTGAAACCAACCCCTTTCTTTATCACCACTCCATCCCATCTAGACCAGCTACACCCACTTCCTCCACCTCTATCAAAGCTTTTGGGCCTCCTACCATCCCTCGTGGATGTGGAATTCAAGAGCTTCTTGATGCTAATCCATTTTCTCTTCATGATTACCTTCTTCACAAATCTACCAACCTCCTCTAACGATGGACCCCCTATTTAAAAAAATTATGCTTATCATTCCCATCCTAAATCCACTCAATTCCTCACATCACAACTCATTGTATTCTTCCCTAGATATGAATGAACTTTTCATGGCACAACATGAGCTTGATCCTCACCAATCTTCCTCCACAATCCCTCACAATCACTAAACCACTCAATTGGTGGTCCCCATTCCCCCTAATTTGTCTCGCATTAACACTACTATCACCTCTTTTATCCCCATCACCTCCTCATCCACTACGGTTATTAGTGCTCCTATCCAATCATCACAAGAGTCTCATTTCTTCCTCCTCCACCTGAACAACATAACCCAAATTTACCCCTTATTTCCACTTCTCATGTCCATGTAAAAATGTGATCACTTCACAACCCCATCCTTTTGAATCAACCCAAACCCATCAACCTCCTCTTCGAGGTTTTTTTATTACATACTTCCCAATCAATCCACTCAAACATCTCAACCACCCATTACCTACATCCCAACTCATCCTATACCAAACCAATCTAATATCCCCATCACTCAAAAACTAACACAATCTCATCAATCTTATCACATCCCCATCTCCCAACAATAACCTATATCTCAACCCATTCAATCGCAACCATTCAATTACATCCCCCTTATCAACCACCTCCACCAACACCTACTCATCCTCAAACATATCAACCTTATCCCAACCTAACCCATAATATACTTCATATATCCACAATCCATCCTTCAACTTCTCATCCCCATATATATATATATATATCATCCCATGCATGCTTTATTTAGTAGAATATCTAATCTTGAAGAAACTCCTTGGGATCCAAAACCACCTTCTCATATGAGAACAAATTTGTAATGAATATCAATCCATCATGGTTCGTAAAGCCTTATCCCCACATTGGGAGCTCCAAAATTCTCTAAGTTTAATAGCAAGGAGGATCCAAACAACAATCTTCATGCCTTTAGCCTTTGCATGTTATCTCATTTCCCATGATCAAGACATCATATGCTTCGTACACATTTCCCCATGTCATTGGCTGGACCCACATTAGATTGGTATAACAACATTCCACAACATTCATTATTTTCCTTCACCCAACTCACATAATTATTCCTAGAACACTTTTTCAATCTATATTACGTGTAAGATCACTATCACATACCTCTATGCCATTAGATAATTTGATGATGAAATATATCATGATTTCTTCACACAATGGTATGGCATAATTAACCAACTATCATCTTCTCTTCCACAAACTAAAATAATTGAAATTTTTCAGGTCTTATGTAAAGCATATTTCCTCTACTCTTCAAATACAATCATTCCAAACCTTTGAAGAGGCATTTACCATGGCTTGTAAACTTGAACTTCATGCCCTTGAGTAAGGCCATCTCAAACTTTGATCAAATAAACCCAAACCCAAATTTACTAAGTCCTCCATGCATGGTGACAAATCTAAGAATGTCACTAATGCTATCATGGTCAAATATTCCTCCACATCCACTTCTCATCACATGGAGCCTCCACAAAGAGCTCCTAGACACCTCCTAACTATACCCCTCTTGGGGAATCCTATAGTTCCATATTCGACAAGTTAATGGTGGTCCATCTTATTCAACTTCCTCCCATCTGACCTTTGATGAATCATGACCTAAACCAACATGGTATCATGAGGAGAATTATTGTAAGTATCATCAAGTCATGGTCATGACATTGAGAAGTGTCACACTTTCAAATACCTTGTCCAAAAACTCATAGATGTGGTGACCTCAAGTAGATAATCCTAATGCACCACCTAATCAACCTCTCGATGTCTTCAAATAACCTTTTCCCAATCATCCACCCACTAATAAAACTCCACCCCCACATCATCATAGACACCTAATGCCCACATGATCAATACTTATAAACCAAGATCCAATACCATCACCTATGTCCATCATCTCTTCATCCATTATACCCATGTTCTATTTCAAACTCTTCTCCCATGCCCACAACTTCATCAACATCTACACCTATCTCTACACCTATTATATCTACATCGACTATGTCCACAACTACCACATCCACATCAATCCTAATTACACCCACTTCCCCATCCATATCTACCACATCCTCACCTATCACATCTAGTCCTTCACCTATATCTACCCCAACACCCACCTTAACATCTTCATCACACATTCTACATCCACTTCCACATCAATCACATCTCTCTATGACCATACCCACATCAACATGAATCTATATCCACATCCATACCATCTCTCTCAAAACATATAACACCCCCACTTAATATAACTACAAATGATACTCTTCCCCATCTACAAGTCCAATCATTCCTACACCAAAAAATCCTATACCTATACAATCTATAACCCTTTTGACCTCTCAAGTTCATCATACAAAAACCACTTCCACTTTAATATCCACATCTAAAACATAATCTACATTACCTAGTTCTGCCTCTACATATCCCTCGGTTGAAATCATCATCATTCCTACCAAAGGAAAATCCTCACAACCAAATTCTAAGAACCTTGGCATACCCATTCAAAAATCCCTCACACATCCACACAAAATGTTAGAGCTCCCTCCTCCCAAACTACCCTCCTAAGCAATCTAAGGTCACATCACCACTCTTAGGAGAATCTCCATCCATCTTAGGGCTCAGGCCCTTCCTCCAAGAGACCCCATTATCAAAAATCCAAGTAAAAACAATCTAATCTTTCTTCAAAATCTGATCCCCCTTCAAAATCATCCACATCCCCAATTATCAAATTAGAATCTAAGCCATCTAAGTCACCAATCATCAAAAATGAAACCAAGACATGATCACCTTCTTCTCCTTCTAATTCCAAGAAAAAATCAAAGGATCCATAAATCCTCATCAAAGAAAACCATCCCTCTTACCTTCATCCATCATTCTCAAATCCACTTCATCTATAATCTCTTCTTCAAAAATCCCCATCGGTTCCTACAGAAATATTCCAATGCTTACTTCAAGCATCTGCAATCACCCTTCCCCCATTAAGTATTTTGATTCATGTGGCCCAATACCTTCATGGTTTGATTCTAATCTCATTTTTGCATATCATCATGCTCTAGGACATGATACCAAACATTGTAAGGCCTTTAAACTATTATCCATAATCTTATTTGAGGAGGATGATTTCTCGTCAAAGGGGATCCCCCTCTTCCATAAATTTATCTCCCTTCTCCACCCCAATATTCATCCACCAAGATCTCTAAATATCCTCATTCATCTAAGACCTTTTTCACCATCCCTCCTCTAAACATGACTTCTCCCAAAGAAGGTCCTCCTCTTTTTATCAATGTTGTTTGGATTTCCACTCAATCTCACCCACATGACTCTCGACTACCAACCCAATCTAAACCCAAATTTTTTTCACCACTCCCCATATAGTGAGCCTGATCCTCCTCCTTCTTCATCAAAATCCAAATTTTCTATCTTAGCTACCCCATGGTCTATTTCCATTGAACAAAGTATTATGAAACAACTTCATTAGGCCTCAGATAAATATGTCACTCTATGAGCTTATCCAAAGCTCCCCCAATCATATACAATCTCTCATTAAAGTTATCAAGCATATCCCTACCCCTAGACTTGAGACTCGGCCTTTTACAGATCTTTTTTGAGCACTTTCTACTTTTTCCACCATATATTTTTGACAATACTAAAATTCCCGACATATAACCTAAAGATCATGACCTTCCCCTTTTCATCACTATGTGTATCAATGACACATTCATTCATCATTCCATGATAGAAAATGGAGCTAACATAAACATCATCTCATCCCACACCTTTGATCAGCTCAAGCTCCCTAATTCCATTATCACCTAAATCACCCGTAGTTTTTCATGCATTCAATGATGTTTTTTTCCTCTTTGGAAATGGTTATTCTTCCTATCCATGTAAGTGAAAAACTCCTCCATGAGGTATTTTATATCATATAGGGGAGTTCTAATACAATATCCTACTTATATGACCATGGATTTGTGTCATGTATTGCGTTCCTTCCACCCTTCATCGATGTATCAAATATGAACATGAGGGGAAAATTCTAACTCTCCCCATAGACACTCCTCCATTCAAATCATGTCACATGACTTATAAACCTAATGACATGATCATCCCCAAACAAGATTCTTCTGAAAACATCCACTAGCTCATTCATCTCCATATCTAAACTTCCCAATGATGACTCTATAGACAAAGTGATGGACCATCTCACACTAGGGGATTATCACCTTCTCATGCTTAATGCCCTTCCCACACCTCATAGACTTGGCAGACCCGATAAAGCTCAATGTATCAACTAGATGTGGGGATATCATTTTTTTTTCCACCCCATCTTTGCACCAATCTCATATATGGTGGCATCGATCACCCTTCCTCTCATGTTTATGTTAAACCACACACACCAAACCTTACACCAATGGTTTTGAATTTCTTTCACAAAAATAATTTTCCCACACTTATATTTATCGTTTGCATGGAAAGGATTTGGAATGGGGTGTTATGAATAAGGAATACATGACCTTCATCATTGACCAATCTCACAAGCCCCATGAGAAATTTGGATTGGGATTTAAGGAACAACCTACTAAATCTCTCGCACCTTCTTCATCC
Organism: Taxus wallichiana var. yunnanensis; assembly: GCA_018340775.1. Lineage (NCBI taxonomy): Eukaryota > Viridiplantae > Streptophyta > Pinopsida > Cupressales > Taxaceae > Taxus > Taxus wallichiana. The sequence goes on from CM031242.1 coordinate 311,793,616, forward strand.
TCTATCTCTCATGATCATTGATACCCCATATTCTCCATCCCATGAGGTTATGGATACAGATGATGTCATGTTCATCTCCTCTATAATTTTTTTAATCTCCACCATTACCTTGGGATGAGTCACTTATTAGTGTGAAGGTGAAACTAGGTCCCTCCTCTTTGATTTCTTGATATGATAGAGGAATATTCCACAACCATTAACATTGTTGAGAGCATGATGATGATGATTCATCCTTTCTTACATGGGGCATAAGATTTCTATCTTCATAAGACCTTACCACTAGACACATCCACCCTTCTTAATGAATCCACTATCGACATTAACATAGGACTCTTAAGAGCCCCACATCCTCAAAGTAGATCAATCTCTTGATCCACAAGAACTTGAGTCTTTCACCGCATTCATTTCTAGACATAGCCAAGCCTTCACATGGTCGTACGCTAACATGTTGGGCCTCGATCCTTCCATCATTTTCCATAACATCGTTACCTTTCCCCAATGCTAATACATTTAAGCACAAGCTTTCATTATATGCACCCTCTAGTTACCCTCCTTATCAAATAGGATTTATGAATGCCTTATTTAAGATAATTTCATTATTTCTATCAACTATCTACAATGGGTTTCCAACATTGTACCCATTACCAAATCTTCTAGAAATCTCCGCATCTATACTGACTTTTTGATATTTAAACCTTGATTTTCTAAAGATGAATTTCCTCTTCCAAACATCGATCAACTCATGGACCTTACCTTTGGTCATGAGATGATTTCTCTTATGGATGGATTTTTGGGTACAATCAAATCCTCATCACACCAAAGACCAACATAAGAATTATTTCATCACTCCTTGGGGGACTTTTTGCTATCACGTCATGCCCTTTGGTTTAAAAAATTCTAGAGCCACCTATCAGTGAGCCATGACCTACATATTTCATGATCTCATCCATAAAACAATAGAGGACTATGTTGATGACCTCTTGGGTAAATCCAAGCATCGACGTGATCACCTTTATGATGTTGAAGTCCTTTTCGAGTGCCTTATTCATTTCTTCCTCCATCTCAATCTCACCAAGTGTGTGTTTGGAGTGCTAATTGGAAAACTCCTTGGCTTCATAGTTTCTATCAGGGATATCAAAGTTTACCCAACCAAAATAAAAGTCATCCTTGAGATTCCCCCTAGTTCTAATCTAAATCAAATTCATAGTCTTCAAGGTCAAACTTAATTAGTTCACCATTTTATCTCACAACTTTTTGACCGTTGCCAACATTTTCAGCACATTCTTCATAAAGACATTGATTTCAATTGGGATGATAACTACAAAAAACCCTTTGAAGGTATCAATAATTATCTCCTATCCCCACTTGTTCTTACACCTCCACGTAAGGGGAGAATTTATATCTCTATACCTCTACCTCCGATCATGCTCTAGGGACCATGTTGGAACATCAATATGAGAAAGAAAGGGAGAAATTTGTCTATTACATCAGCCACACCCTTCAAGATTATGAGACTCACTACACTGAGTCTAAAAAATTATGTTGAGCTCTTTTCTTCGCCACTTCCATGATTCACCAATATATTCTTAATCACAAAACATATGTCATCACTAGTTTCATCTTCTCAAAACCATGCATTCTAAGCCTTATCATAATGATCACATCACTCGATGGTTATTTCTCATGACTGATTTTGACCTAGATTTCATCTCTCAGAAATCAATCAAGGACAACCTATCATTGATCAACTAGTTGACGCCCCTCTTCCTAATAACCACCTTCCTCATGAGTAATTTCTAGATGAATCTATCAACACTATTGATCATGAGTTCTCTCCTCTTAATATGAAACTCTTCTTTGATGGATCTAATTTTTGGCAAGGGAGAGGTGTTGACGTCATTATTATTCCTCCTTAGGAAACTCCCATTCCCATTACCTATAAGATTAATTTCAAATGCACAAATAATATGGATGAGTATGAAGCCCTCATCTTAGGTCTTTAAACCACTATTTTACTTGGCATCCAAATCTTTAACATCTATGGGGATTCTCGGTTCATCATTAATTAATTCAAATGGATTTATGAGTTTAAAAAAAGTTCCTTCAAAATATAAAGACATCGTCATCTTTCTCCTCGAGACATTTGATTTTTATACCATTCAAACCATCCCTCATTCATTTAATCACTTTACCTGCACTATGGAATCCCTCACATATCTTATCCTTTGAACTACAGAGGAAAATAAACTCTCCATTATCATCCATCACATTGACAAACTAGCTCACATCAGTGAGCTCCCTCATGTAAATCTTGTCAAATCTAATCCTTCTAATATTTTTTATCCTCAAATATTTTATTACCTCTCTCAATCCATAATCCCCTCCGACCTATCAAAAAATGGTAGGTGTCCATTTCTTCAACGTTTTTACCACTATGTCATCCTTGGTGGTATCCTCTACAAATGTGGGTTTGACGGTGTCTTCTACGATGCCTTAAATCTCATGAATCCATTTTTGTTATTTAATAAGTCCATGAATGTATCTGTGGTGGACATTTTTATGGTTTGGATATCACCAAGTGTGTTCTTCACATGGGATATTATTGGCCTTCCCTCAATCAAGACAACTAAAAGTATGTTAAGAAATGTGTCAAATGCTAACAACAATCTAATCTCAATGTCAACATACCTAGCCAAGCCCGCATCCATCTCACGATCTTTATCCTATCTCGTAATGGGGAATTGACCTCATTGGCCTCATCAATATGTGTTCCTCTCAACTCCATCATTCTATCATCACTACTAAGTATTTCACCAAATGGGTGGAAGTAATTCCACTCATATCAACAAAATCTAACTAGATTGTTAATTTTATCTATCATCATATCATTTGTCACTTTGGTGTTCCTCATAAAATCATCATGGACAATAGAAATTCCTTCAAAAATAAATATCTCAAGAATATTTGTGATTCTTTCAATATTAAGATTAGATTATCTTTTCCATATTATTATCAAGCTAATGGCCAATACAAAGTGACTAACAAAACTCTTTGTAATATATTTTCCAAGACTATTGATAAATAAGGTCATAATTGGAATCTTCAAATCCCTTTTTCCCTTTGGTCCTATTGGACTAACATATGCACCTCTACGGGTGCTACCCCTTTCTCTCTCATCTACGACTCTAAATCATTCATCCTTCCTCTTGAATCCAAACCCATCCTTGTGTGTTTCTCGTGACTTCATCTCTAATGAAGACTATTGCCAAGAGTGTCTAACATAACTCAATTTATTAGATGAACATCACCTTCTCACTCTTGAGCATCATCATTTTTATCAAAGAGTGCATCAAACATTCTTATAACAAACACCTCAAAGAGTGTGACTTTAATATTGGTGGCTTTTTCTTTAAATAAAATCATAATGTCACCACTCTATAAAGGATCCAACGTGGAAATTTTACTCCCAATTGATTGGACCTTATATTATCACACATAAGTATGGGTCTGGAGCCTATAGTTTACCTTATCATGATGGTAAACTAGAAATAAAACCTCTTAACGCATTGTACTTATGGGATTTCTATTGTTAATATACCTACTAGCGTAAACTTAGTTATCTCAGTGATCATACATCCATCGTTAGTCTCTTCCATCTCTCATTGTAATGATTTGGAATTATGTGGTCTACCATAAATTTCCTATCTATGACCTTAAATATGGGCACCACGGCTCTGCCCATGGCATATTCCTTATGGAAAAGTTCCTCCTTCTAGGTGGGAACCCCATGATCATTACATCCATCTCCTTTTATTTACCTATTATAACCATGATAAGGGTCCATATGTGTCATGTGTATGTTTTACATCCCCTCCTAAGTGGTCTACTTAGCTATCCCCTGTACTCTCCATAAAAATCAAAATTTCAAGATGCTCATACTAAAAATCTACCTTATCTAAAAAAATATTGCTCCCTAAAGATAGAAATTCATATTCATAAATTTAAAAATCATAGACTACTCCCTCAAAGGAAAGATATCATATATCCTACCAACAAAAAAAGTGAAAAATCAAAAATCCAAAAGAAAAAGGAAAAATGTATGCCACTCCCTCAAAGGATGCCTATCATCTTATATCATGTCAGTAAAGGATTCCTGCATTGATCAACCTTTTAAATATTCAAAAGCATAAATTTCAAAAGCAAACATCCTAAGAAATATTCCCATATCAATTATCTTTCTCATCCATAGAAAACTTCCTGCATTGATCAGTTTGCACCATATTGTTCAAAGCTGGGGTATAAAATTAGGGACAACTACCTAAGGATAAATTATCTTCCCATGTATGATTTGCATCTAAACCCCTTTTTTGTTTCTACATTAGGTCCATGAGTTCATCATCAATATTTTCTTCATGATCCTTAGGATAACTAACTATCGATGGTTATGTGTTAACACCTACTATTGGCTGCAAGTACATTGCCTTGTTTGGTTCCTCTTCGTTTTACCTCTAATTTGGTTTAAAGCATTGATTCTTCATATGATCCTTTCCATGATGAATTATTATTCATCTATTTCTATTCAACTTCTATCTATTTCTCTGAATCCATCTATCATTCATTCTATCTATTTCTACGATGAATTATTGTATCTACTCATATCATTAACTTACTATCTATTTCTCTAATCTAAATCCATTTATATGAAATCATAACATCTACTCTGTATATCCTAATCTAACCATCCCATCTATATCTAACATATTTCTAAACCCATCACATCATTTGTATCCACTATCTATGTCATAATCATGTCTAACAACTATCTATCCATTTCCATCACATCTATTTATCATCTATATATGCATCATGTCTAATAAAGCATCACATCACATTTACAAATCCATATTCTACTCCAATTTCTAAACCATAAAATTCCATCATAACCATAATCATAATCCAACATCTAAATCTAACATAAGCATAATCAAATCCATAAATCATCATACAACACATGATAAGTCACGAAAAAATCATATATAATTATATCATAATCAAATCATCCATACATTCATGATAGGATACTAAGGACTCTATCTCGAAAATTATACATCATCAAAATATATGAACTGAACATCCAAAAATATCAAATATTTCCCCTGGGGTAGGTGCGTGTACATATCTCTGGCCATCATCTCCTCTATCAGGGTCTGGGTATCTCCCTGGTTGTGACGTGTTGGTCATGCTCCTAGATAATGTTGGTCATGTTGATACCTCTTATGTCCACTTCTCTACTAGGTATGTCACATACCTCAACACACGTGGTAGCCTTGATGTCATAATAAGCTCATAATAGAGAGCCTCCACTCCTAGTGCCTTGTACTAATATAAAGGGGAAATACTTAGGAGCCATCTGACCATCTCCCTTTGATGCCACCGGTGCCCCACACTATGACTCCATAGTTAATATAGGACTAAGATATCTAAATCTATCCATGTATGCCTCCCTCTATCACCAATATATATCTCTCTAATTAATAGTTAGGTCTATCTCCTTGCACAATTATGTTACCTTCTTGTATGCTACATATCTCTCTTAGTGCACTATATCTCACTCTTGTATGGTAGTATCTCACTCTACCTATAGGCAGTCCATCCCCATTACTGCTCCTTTGTCTCTACCCTCCTCTCCTCAAGGTGTTACATCCTCCCCTCCTATGGGCATATCACCCTCCTCATCCACTCCCATATCTTCCATATCCCTCTCCTCTTCCCCCTCGGCTTCCCACACCTCGATCATCCACTCTATAAATTCATCCCCTAATCCTACATCATCATCCTCATCCCATGAATCCCTTGCCTCCTCTATTGGATTATCCATCACATGACTAGGTAGGTCTCTCTCCACCTCATCTCATTATATCTCTAATCAATTCCCCTGGTAATGTTTGAACCACCCTAAATTGCTACATCACTCATGGAAAATTGTACCTCATCCACCATCTCTATCCTCATCTCTTGACCCACATGACCCTCCTCATACTAACTAACTTAATATCTTCCCTAGTACATATGGTAAAATCATGATATGGCATCCATCTAACCTAATCCACATCCAAGCTCCACAATATCTCTACTTACCACTCCTCGCCTCTCTCTCTTATGTCATTGGTAGCCTCGTCGGCTCTCCATATAAATAATCTAGTTGATTTTTCAATATGGTCTCCTACCACCCATGGAAGCCATGATGGCCTAATCACAACATGTGCTCATAGGCCCAATAATGTAGTAAAAATATGACATTCAATTCTAACCTATTCTCTGTACGGAAATCCAAAGCTCATGGTCTACCTGAGCTAATAGTGTTATTCCAAATGAAAATAAAACCTTGTACTCTATGATATCTTCAAGCACTCATGTTAGTGTCCATAGGAATATAGCTCCCTCGGAATCTAGTAGTGCATATTTTGAGATAGCCATCATCACTAAACATATCAATATTCTCCTCACTAACCTAAGCTCATATCGATCCTCATATTGAAAAATCCCCAGATGTAAACATGATTTGTGGGGTATTGGCTCCAAATAGTTACATCAATACACATGACCTACTATCAATAATAATCAGCTCTATGGGCTCCCCCTATATCAGTAGCCTCAATATATTGTACACATCCTCAAGAGTGATTGTCATCTCTCTCATTCTGAGCAGAATGTGTTACTCCATACATCCCATATGTTTATCAAAGAAATCATCAAACCAACATCCCTCAATATCCTCTAGTAATGTTAGAATCACCCAACCCCACTACGGATAAGTGATCCCACTCTATTTTAGTCACATCTCCTTTGATTGGGTTGTACATGGCCGAAAATCTATCTCAAAGATAAAATTTGTCCCTAGCCGGTAAAAAATGACAAGAAAAAAATCATTAGTATCTACATATGCGTAAATCACCATTAAATATCAATAATCTCCCATATTATCCTAAGTTAATGTCGACCCAGATTTGGCCTATGCCTCCTAGCTTGAGTCTCTTCCCTAATAGGAACATTCAATGGCAACTGTGTCTAGTCACTACTAACTACCATTAGTGCCTAGGTCAAAATTTCAACAATGATAATAAAAAAATTATAAAATTAAAATTATAAAAAATATAAATCTTAGGTACTCACTATCCTCTAAGTCATCTAGCACTTCCTTGTTGCTCCACCAACCTCCATCGCTCTCAAATATCAAATCTCTCTCTTTTTCATAGCCCTCAATGAAAAAACTCACGTGGTGCAAATGAGCTTAGTTGGCTGACCTAGGTGCTTATATAGCCCACCAACCTTTGTCACCATCAAATCAGCCCTACTTTTCAATCATTTAGCTTTTTAACCCAATTTCTTTATTAAATTATCTTTTCTTCTTCTCTTCTTCCTTGTGTGTCACCTATAACATTGTTTCTTACCTTTTATGGCTTGCCTATTTTCACATCTTACCTTTTTGGCCATCTTCGTGTTCCATATTGGGTCACCATTATTTTCCTCTTTTTCATCCTCATCCTACCCAAACACATGTTTGTTTGATTCCTCATATATGAATGATATCACATATTTTTACCCCCGCACCTTGTCATACCTTTTTATTTACCATCCTCACATGTGTTTGCACATATTTTTGATATCTTCCTTTGACTATTTGGTCCCATGATTTCATATCCATTTGAGCAGATTCCACTTGGATTTCCTCCATCTTTAAGTGGTTTTATCGACTCACAGTCCATAGGAAATTTTCATCTTCTCTATTGAGTTAGTACTTTGTTCCTACCAAAGTGATTCAAAAATCACCGCCATATTTTTATTTTATTTTAGTATTTATTTCTCCTCTCTGGGGCATCTTCTATAATCATCTTATTTTTCTCATCCTTTCAAAAATTTCTCACTTCACCCACTCTTTCAAACTCATTACAAATTCCCCTTCGTGTCATTGATCCCTAGTTTGAGGGGGAGTACCTCATCAATCATATTTCATCTCTTCTCATTTTTTTCTCATGGCTTTCCCAACGTAAACCACTTGGTAAAAGGGGGAAAATGTAGACACCATTATTTTATATCCCTTTTCCCTCATCCGGCATCTTCTCCCCTTCATCATCATTATTCACATACATGCCTTTATTCCCATTCACATTCCCCTTTCCCTCCTAAATATATTTATCCATTTAATTGGTATTTTCCACCTTAATCTCATCTTAATCACACCCTTAATTTATCTACCCTAATCATCACTAATCATCATTAATTAATCCAAAATCATCATCTAATCCATTTATCTTCCCTAAATGTCTCTATTTACAATCCCTAGGACCTCATTTAATTATTTCATCTACCCTTTGTCTTTATTTAATATTTTCTACCTCCCACCTAGACATTTATCCATACTAAGAAAATTTATTGTCCTTAACTCTTAAAACCCTAATCCTTCCTCATAACGTCTCATTGTCTCATGCTCATCACTCTTCCACCACCCAAATGGAAAGACCTCTGTAGTCACCATTAACCCTATAAATATGACCATTCCCCTCATTTTTCAGGGATGTATCTTTAGAGATTTTGAGCCTTCTTGCAATCTTGCCTTCATTTCTTACTCATCTTTTCAACTATTATCACTATCTTGGAGAAATTTTGGATATCGATGCCCCACCTTTTTATATTTGGACTCTCTCTCTCTCTCTCTCTCTCTCTCTCTCTCTCTCTCTCTCTCTCTCTCTCTCTACATGCTTGAATCCATCATTTAAATTCCCTCAATCACCCCCTATTATTTTTATATGTTCTTTATTCATTTTAGATTTCGCCACTAAATCAACTATCTTCAATATCACTCTTTACATCAATATTCCCATCCATTTCCATCCATCAAACCATATATCACTTCATTTTTATCATCAAACCTACATAGTCATCATCGATCCAATCCACATATGTTTTATTTTATTCATGCAACCTTGTTACCTTCCTATTTTCTGAGCATACATCCCTTCAAATATCCAAATCCTATCATTCTGCCCTTCTACCACCTCATATTTATTCTATCGGTTCAGTCACCACCAACTCGGTCTAGTCTTCATCAACTAGATAATTTTTCATTGCATCCATCATGAGTATTTATAATTTTCTTGTGTCCTTTCTGTCAAATCTAGATCTAGATCTTCTTGTAGTGTTCCTATTCCATCTCACCCTCATCTTCAACTCTTTATCTGCCTCCAAATCCCTCAGATCTACATTTTCTATCATTTTTTGGCTTGGTCTACTCTAGCCAACGTTGACTAGGAACTATAGCCTCAGGTCACCATCAACCCACCTAGTTTGATTTGGTTTACATTTATTTAGATCATATCTACATTTCTACTTTATCTTTCTCATTTTACCTTTTTATTTTATCTTATATTTTACTGCATTATATTAGATCCATCATTTATGTTACTTATCTTTATTAAAACGTGGGTTGACATCCATCCTAGGATTTTTTCACTTTTTGAGACTGACATTGTCAGGAAACCCACCCATCTATCTACTAATATTTTTTTTAGTTCACTTTTTTGTGTAGGTCATCTAGCTTATTATGAGGAGGAATTCTTCTTTTGTGCCCACATCCATCATCATTCCATTTAGAGTTACCTTAAACCTTTTCATATTTCATGCTAATCATTTTATTTTTACAATTTCACTAATCAAGCAGTACAATAAAATAATTTCAACACCAATATCGGTAAGAATAGTTATAGGTAGTCCATATAACTTACATGGTACTTCAATAGAAGTGGATTGCTATTCGGCTTGTATATTTGCAATTGAAACATGAAATTTTCACTTCAGGTTGTTCTCTTTCATCCTTAAAGGAAAATTATTTGCGTAGTTATCTCAACCACACTTAAATAATCTATAAATTATTCATTTTCTTTCTATTTTATTTACATTTTTGTTGTATTGTTTTAACTACTTTTCTTAAAGTTTGCGGTAAGATTTGATGCTATATTTTTCCTTCCATTTTGGTTATATTTCAAACCTTTTTCCACCAAGTTTTCCTTGGTGCAAGTGTTGATGGTGAACTAAAATTATTATTTCTTTTCTCATCTTTGTGAGAATATATGGCTTGCATCTTATCCTATTTCGGATGGCCTTTCTAAATACTACTTCCATGGTTGAAGGACCATGTACATCCACTTCCCCACCTATGATGGGATTAAGTCCCATGATGAACTTTTGTACAAAGAACTTCTCATCATTCTGATACTCTGGAACATATTTTAATAGTTTCCTAAATTTTCTCGAGTATTTTGTTACTGAGTTATCTTTCCTTTTACTAACATTTGGAATTCATACATTTTTTGGTCATAATACAACTGTGATAATCAGCATTATCTAAAATATAATTTGAACTAATCCTAGGTTATGTTAGCTATAATAACCCCCAATTCTACCTTTCATCTATCCCTTCATGAGGAAGCCTTATTTGAGAGTTGATAAGCTCCCCAAATAACCTTATTTTATTAAAAAAAAAAAGTTCCTTATTTCAAAATATTTATCCATCTCATTGATCCAATTCACATCTCCATCACCTAGTTTTCTCCCATTAAATTTAGGTGGACTAATATGCTTGATTTCATTTGATAACCTTCTACCAAATGATATCTTTTATTTTTAGATTGGTTAATATTTACGGTGTTAGTATATGCTACATTGGCATTTACAAAGTGTTTACATTATGCTTTGTAGTATTAGGATTTGCAACATTAACATTATTCTTAGTAGGATTAGGATCCACTACATTATGCACACTATTATCACTTTCAGTGCTACCATTCACAACCAAAATCTTGTGTTCAAGGACAGCTATATTATTCTTATTTTCTTTCATGAAAACAAGTATCTTGTCTGATTTCTAGGTTTTTGTTTTTGCATCCCCCATAGCTTGCTTATTTATATCATTTCCTTTTGTCTTAACCATTTTTTCCTATTAGACAAGAAATTAAAAGAAAATTAGTGTAAGGACCCATTATGTCCAAGAGCTATAATAACCTTCAACTCTGATACCAAAATATAACACCCATTTTATAATAACTCCAAATTAAGGAAAAAAATTCTTTTAAAACAAACCCTTAACCCCATTAAATGCCTTTAATGATTTTAACTAGCAGAAATTATAATCTAGCAATAAATATAGTTTATAATCCATTTGATAACATCATAACCATGTGCAGTTGTAAAGGTCAATTAGATCTACCCAATCCCCTTTATCATCACTCTAACTGAGTGTGCATAACTTGTATGCAATTGGTTAACCTATTCTTATAAGTTAGAGAACTAGCACACTTCCAAAGTTTCTACCCTAAAATTATTCAGTTGAGTTTCATCCAGCATCTCACACGGTTATATAGGAACTCAGTAATCTCACAAAGTGTATTTCATCCGGTACACTACTTAGGCCAAAGTTTTCAAACTATGCTTCGCATGCTTAGTTTCATGACCACACATAAGACAAATGAAACTTGTCCCATCACTTCATATTTATATCTACACAATTATCTAGATCACATCTCGTTAAATTAAATGTTTAAGTTTATATATTATGAAGGCATAAAATCTATATCTCATCTCTCAACTCGAGTGTACAATATCAATCCCATCTTAGGACCCTTATGGGAAATATAATGATTACTTAATGAATTTCATTATTAATTAATAATTACCCTTCCCATAGTTGTCTTATGATGGAAAATATAGAGTTCATTCAAATGGATGGATGGGACTTAGAGTCCATGCTTTCATAACAAATTTTTTTATTACAAGGTATAATTCATTGTTTAGATGATAAGTGAATTTATCCATTTAACAAAAATATCTATAGTAACTTACTAGTTACTGTCATACAAATTATCGTAGTTTCATAGTGTCTCTTTATAAATTCCTTTGTTAGGCCTAGGTTCAGTTTAACCATGTATTTTAATTTGATAACGATCAAATCCATTTATTTTGTATCATAATTCCACAAATTTGTTAACTATTGTTTATGTATCTCTTTAATAAAGAAATATAATTATTTAAGTAGTAATACAAGGTTAATTCATATTACCATCTTAATTCATAGTTTAAGGTATAACATTGTTGCATTTATAACATCATTATGTTGTTTATATATGTTGTTGTCATAAAGGTATAACTTTCATCAATGTAATTTTTATAGATGTACTATGTAAATGGATTAATTATTTAATTAATCTCATTACAACGGTTACAATGAAATGTCTTTATTTCATGTATCGCTGCCCATGACAACATTGCTTAATTAATCAATTATTTAAACATATAAATTATAATTTTTCTTTTGATTAGTGGTAAAAATTAGGGTTGAGGGGACCCTACCCCATTACAAAGAGTTGTAGCATCCTTACATATTGGCCAATGGATTTACCTTTAAAGGCCATTCATGTTCCAAAAGTTCAAAAACAAAGACAATAGTATAAGATATCCATAAGATAGGAATTACAATATATAACAGTCCAAAGGTTTATACTAACAGCATAGGGATAAACAAATAGTAATTTAAAAACCTTTGAAAAACATTATTCTTTGATCAGTTCTCCCACCATCTCCATACAGCCATTCCATTCATTGACCAGTGTAGCTATTGTCTCCTTCCAAGTACTTGTAATTTGGTTCTTGAATCACCACCTTCGGCCCTGTACCTTCCTTTTCCTTTTCTTTTCCAACTCCATGGACTGGATCATTTCAGCCAGTAGTTTAAGATGGTAAATAGTACTTTTCACATTTAGGATATGTGCATCCTTGATTTGCATAATAATTCCTTTCATTTTCAACAACTCACTTTCCATTTCCATGCTTCTGGCATTGGCATTTTTGAGGTTTTCACTTAGGATAAGTGAAGACATTTTATCCACTTTGTCAGATAGCTCCTTAAGGTCCATGGAGATCAAGCTAATTTTGTGCCTATTGATATCAGTATTCATTCTATAGTTTTCAAACTCTCTCATAAAAGTATAGGTTTTACAAGTCAATTTATGGGCCGAGAATAGATCCCTCCAAGCTATCTTAGGATTATGTAGATTGTGGACAGCCTCCTTAGTGTTCTTGTAATGCTTAGCCTCAGAAGAATCTTGTTCTTTCATGCTTGCCACATCCTCACTGCTTGCTCCTTCCCTTCGACTTTTTCATGAGAGGATTCCATCTAGTTTGGGGTGACTCCAGGGCTTTCACCAAAAAAATGGTAATGTTTTCCTCCTCAGCCTGATAGGGAACCTGCTCTTTCATGTTTTGATACTTATCCCCCACTTTTCCCATGCTTGACCTGGTACGTTTGGCCACCGGATTCCCAGGCAAAAAATCATCAAAGCTTCCTTCCTTAGGGTCCAAACTCCCTGCCCTTTTTCCCAGAGATTTGTTTGAATCCAAAGCCCCAAATTTATCATTTTTCTCAATAGGGGAGTTCTCATTTAAATGATATATTTGATCACACCCTAGTGTAAAGGGAGAATGAAAGTGTAAAGGGAGAATGAAAGTTCCTTTCTTCACCATAGTAATTGATTTTCCAAAGAAGAAAATAGGTAGAAAGGAAAGTTATAAGGTTTGGAGTTGCATATATGGTTTAACATGGGGAAATGGTAACCATAAATAACTTTATATCTTCCTTCCAACGTTATGTAAGACATTATCAGTTTAGCTATTTCATCAAAAGGATAAGGTAACTTACTTCGAGCGTATCCATTGTGAAGAGAGATGGGATCCCATTTTCCTTGCAAGGAACATTCTATCTCAAGATTGTAGTTTGATTTCAGCTTGAAAATACATCTACCTTCCAAAGAGAGGCCTGTCACTTTAGCTATGATCTTAGGTGTAATTATGAGAGAGAAGTTGCCAACCTATACATTTCCCTCATTCCATGTTTTAGTGACCACTTTTCTCAGTCTCTCATCATGGCCCTCAAAAGTGTGGATAAAAGACAACAATCCCAACAACATCCAGAAAGAATTCATTAATAAGACTTCCCTAGAGATCTCCCGAGGATAGGCACTTAGAAGGTTCGGTGTGAACCATAGTCCCCCCATCCTTCTACTCCAAACCCTTTTTCTTTTGCTCATAAATCTAGAATGGAGGAAAAATATTCAACATTCCGAGAAACATATGGTTTTTGTCTTTCCACTTCCTCACATCCAAAATGATCATTCTTCCCATGAGAATAAAAAGGAGCCATTAAACTTCTTCTCCACAAAAAGTAGGATTCATGAAAGATCCCACATGGTTCCTTGGCATGAGCGGAATTTTTTAATATATTATCATTAGATGGAAGATCGAAAGAGGCTCTCCTAGCCCTTTTCATGATTTCAACAAATTTGGCCATTTATCTTGAAGGGTGAAGTCTCCAGCCCATTTGTCTTTCCAAAAACCTATCTCATTGCCTCTTCCTATTTTCCATCTGCTTCCCTTATTCACAATTTCTTTGGCCCAGTTAATGGCTTTCCATATGCATGAGCCATTGAAAGTCACCTGTTTAAACATCCATCTTTTATCATTATCATCCAGCCAATATTTTTTCTTAAGAATTCTAGCCCAAACTCCATTTTCCTTTGTTAGTCTCCATCCAATCTTAGCAAGTAGAGCTTTATTCATCTTGGACCAGTCTCTGAGACCAAGTCCTCCTAGATTTTTGGGTCTACACACTCTGCTCCAAGCTACTAAAGGGATTATATCTTTACTTTCAGTGCCACTCCATAAAAACCTTTTCTGGATCTTTTCCAACCTTTCCCCAATTGCTACAGGAAGTTGGTATAGGGACATGACATACACAGGAAGACTCTGGAGAGAGCTAATCAGAAGAGTGATTTTTCCAGCTTGGGATAACAGATTAGCTTTCCATCCAACCAATTTCCTTTCAAACCTTTCAATTAGAAAGTTCCATTCAGAACAGGAGGGTCTCCTATCCCCAAGAGGAATTCCTAAATATAAGGTAGGGAAGGGTTTATAGGTACATTCCAAAATTTCTGCAATCTTCTTACAGTGGCTATCCATAGTATTCAGAAAGAAAAGAGAACTTTTTCTGAAGTTGATCAGCTGCCCCGAGACACCCATATAGTCATCAAGAATGGTTTTTAGTTTTCTTGCTTCAAGAACAGTAGCTTCCCCCACCACGAAAGTGTCGTCAACAAAGTGTTGGTGTGAAACTTTTTCCATATCAAGTGCAGAGAAATCCCTTTGATGAATCCTTTTTCTGTTTCAACATTAAGTCTTCTACTGAGAGCTTCTACCATTATAATGAAGAGGAACAGGGAGAGGGGATCCCCTTGCCATAATCCTTGTGTGCTAGGAAAGAACCCAATTGGACTTCCATTCATGAGGATAGAAAACCATGCATTTGAGATGCATGCCTTAACCAGATGTCTCAATGCTATATCAAAGCCAAATCATCAAGGATTTTGTCAAGAAAGCTCCACGATACCCTATCATAAGCTTTTTCCATATCTAGTTTTAAGAAAAAAGTAGCCTTCTTACTGATTTTTTGAATGAATAGTCTCTTTGATAGAAATTATCCCATCCTGTATTTGTCTTCCTATGACAAAGCCCCCTTGTTGTTCAGAAATGATATTGGGTAGGATCATCTAAAGCCTGAGGGCCAAAATTTTCATGCAAATTTTATAGGAAGTATTACAAAGACTTATAGGTCTGAAGTCTTTTAGTTCCATTACATTACTACATTTCGGAACCAGAGTCAGAAAGGTACAGTTCATGTCCTTTAACATAACCTTCTTCTTGAAAAATTCTCTCACTACTTCATAAACCTCTTTTTTAATTATATCCTAGAAATTTTGGAAGAAGAAAGTCGGAAATCCATCAGGCCTAGGTGCCTTGTCCGGGTGAGTTGTTTGATAGAAAATTCCACTTCCTCCATGGAAGGAATCGCTGAGAGCATCACATTGTCTTCAACTGAGACTAACTTAGGAATGCAATTTAAGAAGTCCTGTTCTTTCATGAGGTTTTGTTCATTGCTATTAGAGAGCAAATTTTGGAAGAAAGATATGGTCTCTTTGTCAATTTCATCTTGTTCCTCCACCAAAACACCCCCTTCTTTACTGATTTTGTTAATTCTGTTAAAGCTTCTATGCTTTAAGGTGGATAAATGGAAGAATCTAGTATTTTTTCCCCTTCCTTTAACCAAGTGATTCTAGATTTTTGTCTCCAAAAGATTTCCTCTTTTCCCAGGATATTGTGGTAGTCTGTCAGGAGAGATCTTTCCTTAACTAGATCAGCAAGATCATTCTCGATACCCTGTCTTTCAGTTCTTCTTTGGATAATTTGTAATTCATCTCTGATTTCTGACTTCTTCTAGAAGATATTTCCAAAACTTTTTTATTCCACACTTTGAGGTGGGCTTTCACATTCTGAAGTTTTTTAGAGAGTCTAAACATCACTGTACCTTTAACCTTTAGTTTCCACCATTCTTTTATGAGATCATTCAGATCCTCACTGTGGAGCCACATCTTCTCAAAATGAAAGGGAGTTCTTCTTCGAGAAGGGTTCTTAATTTGAAGAAGAATGGGATTGTGGTCAGATCCAATCTGAGGAAGAGAAAAGAGAGAGATGTCCTAGATTAACCATTCCTCTAAAACCAGAGCCCTATCCAATCTAACTTGAATATGTTGAGTGTCAGTCCTTCTGTTAGACCATGTGAAACTGCTACCTTTTAGATCGATATCGTGGAGTTGGGAAGATGTTATGAAATGATTAAAATCCTCCATGCCAACTGAGAACTCCTTTGAACCTCCTTTTAAATCTATATAAATTATAATTTCATTAATATAATTTTATTGACTTTCATTTGTTATTTAAGGATAATAATTTTCGTAAAGTACAATTACAACAATAAGAAAAGTATACTTTTGTAATCAATTTTAGAAGTACACACCATTATTAAAAACAATGTATATCATTATTACAAATCATACAAGATATAAAATTAATAAATGTATTTATTGAACTCATTAAGGATAAATCCTTATTTCATAAATTATTACAATAATTTTATATTAATACAATTGGGCCAATTGCCTTATGAAATTATGTGAAATCGTGTTTCACTTTTCAATAAATACAATAATCCATAATTTGGATGTTTAAAAAAATCAATATCTAAAATAAGATAAATACAATCATCGCATGAAAAGCATGCATAGAAATAATCCAAATAAAACATCATACTAACTATTCCATCTTGAAATCTGTAGGATAAAATAAAATAATATATTTGGTTTAGGAACAAAATATGGCCTTAATAGAGAAATCGAAAGTGTCCTATGGGCTTATGAGTCAAAACAAATCATGAAAATATAGAGGGAATCCAAATGGGAATCCTCTCATATGGATGTGCAAGTTGTGGGATCAATGGATCAAATGCATACATCAAAAATATGCACAAACAAATGTGAGGATGGTCAAGACAATGGTTTGAAAAAATGTAGGGGAAACAATAGTTGTGATATCCTCCATATATTGAAAATATGTGTATGGGTGGGATGAAGATAAAATATGGCAACAATGGTGGTCTTAGGATGAAATATAGTGCTGCAAGAGGGACACGAAGATGTACGTAGAGAGAGCTATTGGATGTGATTAAGGATGCATAATGAGATTGTATATATTGAAGTAAGTCCATTGAGACAAATAAAAGTTGTGTTATGAACAACACAGAAATAAAAAGTGTAAGAGAAGGTAATTTTAAATGGGGATAAGGTGAAAAGAAAGGGGAATGAACATTTAGGGTTGGGTCAACGCTAACTTATCTCGGGTTGGCGGCGGGGTTGGGTTGATGGAGACTAATGCCGGTCAATGGAAACCTAGGTTAGTGGCCTATATGAGTTGTATGATGATCTATGTGATGGATGTGGATATTTTATTATATTCTCGATGTTAGTTTTAGACATTGGATGTGATATGATGTGGATTGATGATGTGATAGTTATTTGATGTGATTTGATGTTGTGATTATATCTTAGATATCGACATGGATATGTGATGTGATTTATGGATTAAACATTTTGATGTGATGATATGGTATATGTTGATTAGGAAATGATGTGATTGATGGTAGATAGAACATGTGGATGTTAGATTAGATTTATGTAATGGATGAATGTGTATGATTATGTATGTTAGTTGAGTAGATAATGAGGAATATATGATGAATTAGGATTACACGATGTGGTGGTTGTAGATGGGAAATGATGGAAATTAGAGTAGTTGTGATATGATGGATGAGATGTAAAAGTTAAGATGGTGTGGTTGGAAAGGGATTAACCTTGATAGGGTGACCCAAGCGTGAGATAGTACACTTCATCATAGAGAGGAGTAGACATGGAAAATGCTCTTTGGAACTAGATTAGAGGCAAAACGTGAAATGGAAAATGCAAAGTAACACACTTATGACCATTAATAGGTGTTAACACATAACCAATGATAGATAGTCATACTTAATATCATGAGAGAGAGGTGGAATGCATGTTTAGATACCCGTTGTAGAGACAAAAACAAGGGGTAAGATGGATTTGTATAGGGAAAATAAGTTCTCCTTAGGTGGTAGTCCTAGGTCTATCCTTCATATCCGAGTAATATGGTGCAAACTGATCAATGTGGGAAGTTTTCTGAAGATGGGAAAGTTGACCAATGCGGGAAGATTTCGAGGGTGTTTTCTTTTGATATGGTGTTTTTTCTAGTAGATATTTGGAAAGTTGATTAAAGTGGGAAGCCTTTTTTGCTATGATAGAAAAGAGTAGCCATCCTTTAAGGGAGTGGTCTATATTAAGATTTTGATTTTGATTTTGAATATTTGATTTTGGATGGCATAATAATATATGCATAGTAGTTGTCCTTTGAGGAATCAATCTATACCTTTTACATTATTTTTTATTTTATATGCTTAGGTGTCATTTGAGAGAGAAATATGTTTTTGATATGATAGATTTTTGTTATGAGTGTCCAAAAATTTTACTTTAGAGTAGAGTTGGGGATATCCGATTAAACCACTTTGGGAGGCGATGATAAGATGTATAAGAGACACCTATTGACCCTTAGCATGGTTCTAGTGTGTAGATAAGATGGTGATGGATGTAATTATTGTGGGGTTCCTACCTAGAAGGAGGAACTTGTCTCGTGAGGAATATGTTATGAGTAGAGCCATGGTTCTCATATTATAGGTCGTAAATAAGAAAGTGATAGTAAACCCCATAATTCCAAATCATCACAATGAGAGATTGAAGGGCTATCGATGGAAATGAGATCTTAGGATGTGACTAAGATCACATTAGTAGGTATGGTAATAGTAGAAAGATTGCAAATGCAAGGAATTGAGAAGTTTTGTTTCTCATTTACCATCAAGAGACACTAAATGATAGACTCTAGAACCATAATTATGTGTGAGAAGGTATGATCTAATCTAGTTGGGAGAAAATTTTCCACGTTGGCTCCTTTCAGAGAAGGAACATTTTGATTTTCTTGTAAGACTAGGTCGCCAATATTAAAGTTACGTTCTTTGAAATGTTTTTTTGTAATTATGTTTGATACACTCTTGATAAACATGATGATTTTTAAGAGAGATTAAGAAACACTCATCTAAAAATTCAAGTGTTAGAAGTTCTTGACGATAGTCCTCATCAAAGATGAAGTTGTGCAGGGAACCCTGTAAGGATGGAATTTTTACTTCGAGAGGAATAACGGCTTCATAGAAATATATAAGAGATAAAGGAGTAGTGCTCGTAGAGTTTCAGATGCTAGTCGATAGGCTTAAAGAGAAAAGGGGTTATGAAGGTGTTAATTTCGTCCTTCCTTATAAATAGTTTGGTAAGGATATTGTGAAGAGTATTTTTAGTAGCTTTAGATTGGTTATTAGCTTGAGGATAGTAAGGAGATGAGAAGACAAGATTAATACTAAAAGAGTCGTAAAGATTATTAATATATTTTTTTGAAGAATTTTTATTTTTTTGTGATGATTTTATAAAGAATGCCGAAATGGAAGATGATATGCTAATAAAAAAAAATTGACAATTTTGTTAGCTTTGGTGGATGCAAGTGGAATTTCTTCCACCCATTTGGTGAATTATTTGGTTGTCTGTGCTGATGATAAAATGATTATGTTGAGAAGAGCATGGATTGATGAGACCAATGAAGTCAAGACCCCATTGTGAGAAAGGCCACATATCTTGAGTTGGTTGTAAGGCTTGACTAGGAATACATATTAGATTAGAATGTTGTTGGCATTTGACACACTTTTTTACATATTCATAGTATTATTGATTGAGGGTAGGCCAATAATAGCCCATGTGGAGATTACGTTTGGAAACTACCAAACCACTAAAGTGTCCACTACAAATACCTTCATGTACTTCTTGGATAGCACGGGCAAATTCTGAGATTTAAGGAAATATAGTAGAATACCATTAGAGCCATGTTTGTAGAGGATTCCACCAAGGATGACATAGAAGTTGGTGCGTTAAAGAAAATACCTCCTACCATTTTTTGATAAGTAGAGGGAAGTTTAGATTGAGATAGATAGTAGAATATTTGAGAATATAAAATATCGATTGATTGTTTTCAATATGATTCATATAGAAATATCATGGACATGAGATGGTTGATTGATACAATGAAAAAAATAGAGAGCTTATATTCCTCTATGGCCCATGGGATGAGAGATGTGAGAGATGCCACCATGTTTGCAAAATGATTAGATGACCAAGGTATGGTTTGGATGGTGTACAAATCAAAAGATTCAAGAAGAAAATTGATGATGTCGTTATATTTTTGAATGAATTCATTTTTACATTGATAGGATTCACTGAATTTATTAATGATAAGTTGATAATCACTATATAATATTAAGGATTTAGAAGCCAAGTATGATAGTTGTTTTGATACCCAAGATGAGGGATTAATACTCATACATATTGTTAGTAGATTCACAATTAAGCTTGTATGTGATAGGGATAGGAGTATCCTAAGGAGGAATGATAATAACACCAAAGCCTCCCCCTTTCCGACATTTATATCCATCAAATAAAATTTTCATATGGAGGGGATAAAATTCATGATCAATGGTGAAGATATACTCGTCAAGGAATTTCTCATGAGGAAGATTATTTATATGCGGAAGAGGGGCATCAAAAAGCTGATTGGTAATATCCTCGGCCCTTGATAAATATATGAGAGAGAAACTCTAGATCAAATTGGTCATGAGCATGAGCCATCGAGTGATTCGGTCATTTTGATAAGGTTTAGAGTGCATAGTTTTGAGAGGATGAAAAATAGTGATGAGATAGGTTATGTTATTAAGGAGATAGTGATAAATTTTAGAGGTCATGAAAAAGAGAGCACAACACATGCTTTTCGATTCGAGTGTAATGAGTCTCATAATTGTGAAGGGTGTTAATGATGTAATATATGGCTTGATCCCTTCCCCGATCATCATGGTGTGCCAACATGGGACCCAAAGCATGATCGGTGGTGGAGATGTATAAATAGAAAGGGTCTTCCTTGTGTAGAGGTGTAAGCATAGGCGGGGATAAAAGAGACTAGTTTATATCATCAAAGGCCTTTTGGAAATCATCATCCCAATTAAATTTTATATCTTTGTGAAGAAGGTGGTGAAAAGGTTTGCAATGTTCAGAGAGTTAAGATATGAAGCAACGGATTGATTAGAGTTACCTTGAAGAATGTGAAGTTTCTTTAGATTAGGAGGAGGAATCTCTAGGATGGCCATAATTTTGGTGGGTCAACTTAAACGCCCTAATACAAATTATAAATCCAAGTATTTTTCTAGTTAGAACTCCAAAACTTACTTGGTTAGATTTAAGCAAAGGAAGAATTGGATAATACATGCAAAGAGGATTTTAAGGATGGAAAGATGATCCTGATAATTCTTGGATTTACCCAAGAGGTCATCAACATAGTCATCTATAGTTTTTGGATAAGATCATGGAATATGTAGTTCATAACACGTTTATAGGTGGGCATCATGTTTTTTAAGCCAAAGGGCATGACACGCTAACATAAGGTCCTCCAAGGAGTAATGAAAGAAGACTTATGTTGGTCTTTGGGTGTGATGAGGATCTTATTATAACAAGAAAAACCATCTATAAGAGAAATAATCTCATGTCCTACGGTGAGGTAAAAAATTTGATCAAAGTTAGGAATGGGAAATTTATCTTTATGGAAAGTGAGATTTAAATCCTGAAATTTAGTACAGATGTGGAGCTTTCTTGAGGATTTGTCAATAAGTATGATTTTAGAAACCCACTATGGATAATTGATAGATATGATGAATTTGGTGGAGATAAGGCATTTCAAATCCTCTTTGACAAGGAGGGAAACACAGGGATCCATGTGGAAATTTTTTTATTTAACAAACTTATAATTAGGGATGGTAATAATGTTATGGACAACGATAGAAGGATCGAGACCTGGTATGTCATCATAGGACCATACAAAGGATTTACTTCATTTAGATAGGAATGTGGTGAAGGAATGAAGCTCTAAAGGATCAATTGATTGACCTAATTTGATAATGTGGCACTCTCTTGGAGTCCCAATGTTGATATTGATGGTGGATTCATTAAGGAGAGTGGATGTGTCTAGAGGTAAGGACTTATAAAGATAGGAATACGCTGCCCCTATATAAGAAAGAATGGAATATTCATCAATGCATTGAATAATGTCAATGCTATGGGAGTCTTCCTCTACCATATCAGGAAATTGAAGAGGAGGGGACATAATTTAACCTTCACACTGATAATTGAGTGGTCCCAAAGTGATTGTGGAGATTTTAAAAAATAGAATAATTGGACATGGTATCATCCATATACATGGGTTCATTGGATGGGGAAAAGATGGATGAGGGGTCAATGTTCATAGCATATGAAGATGAAGGTGAGAAATAAT
Source organism: Taxus wallichiana var. yunnanensis (assembly GCA_018340775.1). Lineage (NCBI taxonomy): Eukaryota > Viridiplantae > Streptophyta > Pinopsida > Cupressales > Taxaceae > Taxus > Taxus wallichiana. Next base: position 311,816,590 of record CM031242.1, read on the forward strand.
TAGTGTATTTCTCCTTAAACCCCAACCTGAACTTTTCATGGGGCTTATGAGATTGGTCGATGATGAGATTGTGCATTCCTTGTTCATAACGCCCCATACCAAATCCTTTCCATGAAAAATGATGGAGGTAGGTATAAGAAAAGGATTTATTATAGAGGAATCAAATCCATTGGTGTATAGATTGGTGTGATATTGAGTGTCGATGTGGGAGGCAAGGAGATATATGCCGACATAAATGAGATTGGTTTGAAAATGAGGTGGTTCAAAATAAATGACATCCCGAACATTAGGTTAGTACATTGGTGTTTTATTGGGTCTACTAAGTCGATTATGCATGGGAAGAGATTTGATGGTGAGAAGGTGGTATTCCACAAATGAAATACATTGCATCATATTGTCGATAGATTCATTATTAGGTAGTTTAGATGCAAGAAGGACAAGCTAGTAAATGCTTCAAATGAATCTTGTTTAGGGACAAGCACATCGTTTGGTTCATAATTCATGTGACATGATTTGAAGGGAAGAATGTCTCGAGGAGTGTTAGAATTTTCCCCTCATGCTCATATTTTATGTAGTGATGGAGATTGGAAGGGACATAATGCATGACGTAAATCCATGGTTGTCCAAGTAACATATTATAATGGAATTCCACCTAAAAATATAAAAGAGCTCGTGAAGGATTCTTTTTTCCAACGCGGATGAGAATGATAACTTTTCCCAAATCAGGGGCCACATCATCGTTGAAATCACAAAGTATCATGGGTGATTGAGTGATAAAGGAGTTGGGAAGCTTGATTTTATCAAAGGTATGAGATGATATGATGTTGATTTTTGATCCATTGTTTATCATTGAATGTCGAATGAATATATTGTTGATGTGAACAGTGATGAAAATGAGATCATGGTCTTTAGGTGAGATATTAGGAATTTCATACTCATCAAAAGAGATGGTGATTGATGTTGTGATTTCTCCAACAAGGGCCACAAAATTTTTGTCTCATCATTATTGATAGGGATGCGTTGTAAAATTCCAATGAGAGATTATATGTGACTGGGGGAGCTTTAGATGACCTCATAAAGTGATATCTTAACATGCACTTGATGGAGCTACTTCTAAATACTTTGTTCGATGGAAGTGGGTTGTTGGGTACACATGGCAGCTAAGATGGATACTTTAGCTTTTGAATAAGATGATGGAGTGGGGTCGCTTAGATGGGGTGGTGATGACAACTTTAGTCTTAAACTTAGTAGGAAGTTAATAATCATGAGGGCGAGTGGGTGGTGAGACAAATGGAATTGATAAATAGATGGGGACCATATTTGGGAGAATTAATGCTTGGGGGAGGAATTGTGACAAAGGTTTTTATGAAAAAGATGATTTAGAAGAATTAGGTATTGAATATTTTATTGAAGGACTACATTTAAAAGTGGATGCACTAGTGGATGGGAGGGTATGGTCTTATTCAATGAGAAGGTCATCCTCTTATATAATATTGTGAATGATTATTTGAAGATCCCTACAATGTTTGGTATCATGTCCAAGGGTATGATGATAAGAAAAAATGACATTAGAATTAAACTACATGGGTTTCTTCCCACGTGAATTGAAATATTTGATGGGATGAAGAGTGATGGAAGATGCTTGAATAATTCATTAAAGAATTTTTTAATATTATCTGATGGTATTTTTTGATGATGGGGTTGTGTGAGTTGTAGATGAATTGGGTTTGGAAATGGTATATGAAGGAAAGAGTGGTGTTTTAATTTTATGAGGTTTTTTGGGTTCCTTTGATTTTGATTTGATCTTAGGAGAAGAGGAGATGGATGGTCGTGATTATGATTTAGATTTTTGAGGAAGAATAGGTGGCTTTAATTCTGATATATTGATGATAGGGGATTGGATGAAAGGGTTGGACCCCAAAATAGATGGAGGTGCTCCTAAGATTGATGTTGAAACATTGGATGGATTAGAGTGATGGGGCTTGGAAGGAGGTAACTCCAAATTTTTATGTGGGTGAGTAAGAGAATTTTGAGGAGGAATGCCAAGGATTTTAGGTTTTTATTGTGATGGTTTTCCATTAGCAAGAGTAGTGATGATCTCTATAGGATGGCCCATAGAAATAGGATTAGATGACTTGGATGCAGATTTCGTGGATATGGGAGTTGAAGGCGAAGGGGATGTTTGGATAAAAGGCTTATCGAGATGGGGAGAGGTCATGGATAGTATACATTTTGTAGGAATTTTTGTGGGATTTTTTGAGGGTGTAGATTAAATGTGTAGGTCATTCGTGATTGTAAGGGGGATATGTCTACTTAATAAGTTCATATTTTAATATGGGAGTGGTTATAGCTATAAATTTGGTGATGGGTAAATGAATGGAATAGGGCATTGATAGAGGGCTATGTGAAGAGGATGTTGTGATAGATATTAGGATAGGTATGGGTGGGGAGCTAGATGTAATGGGTGTCAGTATGGTAGGTGTAGATATGGATGAATAAGTAGATGTGATTGGAGTTGATGTGGGTGAAATATTCATGCGCATAGTTGATGTACATATAATGTATGTAGAGATGGGTATGGATATAGGTAATATTGTTTATGGGGAAGGGGGGATAGCAATATTCATGGGTGTAGTATATGAAGGAATGATAGGTGTAGGAGATGATGTTAACACTTAGCTTAGACTATTAATTGTGTGGGAATTGAGTTCTGAGATGTAAGAGGATTATTTTGATTGTTTGATGGATGGTTTGGGAAAGGTTGTTTTAAGACATCGATGGGAAAGGTTGTTTTAAGACATCAAGAGGATGATTAGGAGATGTGTTGGGGTTATCTAATTGAATTTCATTATAGTCTATGAGCCACTGAACAAGATATTTAAAAGTGTTGAAATGTTCAATTTCATGATCATAGACTTGGTAATATTTACAATAATGGTCGTCATGATACCATGCAGTTTAGGTGGTGAGTCATCAAGATTTCAAATAAGAGGAAGTTGGATGAGATGTCCAACCATCAACTTGTCAAAAATAGAACAATAAGATTCCTCATGAGGGGTATATTTGGGGATTGTTTTAGGAGACCTTTATGGAGGCTCGGTGTCGGATGTGGACGCAGAATAAGATTTTATTACGATAGCGTTAGCCACATTTTTAGCTTTTTCACCATGGGTAGATCACTTAGTGAATATAGGTTTTGGTTTTTTGGATGATAGTTTGACATGGCCTTGCTCAAGGGCATGAAGTTCAAGATTACGAGCCATGGCAAAATCCTATTTGAATGTTTGAAAGGATTGGATCTTAAGAGTGGAGGAAATATGCTTCACACAAGAATGTGAAAAGAGTCTGATTATTTTGGTTTGTGGAAGGGATAAAGATAATTGATTGATTATGCCACACCATCTAGCAATGAAATCTGCAATAGATTTTTCACCAAATTTTCTAAAAGTGTAGAGATCTGTAATGGTGATTTGACTTGCAATGTTAAGAGAAAAGTTCTCTGGGAATAATTACGTGATTTGAGTGAAGGAGAATAGATAATGTTGAGGAACTCCATTATACTAGTCCAAAGTGGGGTCGGCCAACGATACAAGGAAGGTACAGAGCATAAGATCTTGGTCATGAGAAATAAGGTAACATGTGTGCCTAAAGGCATGGAGATGTTGTTGTGGGTCCTCTTTACTATTAAAATTGGAAAATTTAAGGAGTTCCTAGTTGGTAGATAGGGTTTTACAGGAACTAATGGATTGATGGGCTCATTACAAATTTGTTCATGAGATAAGGTAATTTTAGATCCTAAAATAGCGGCTTCAAGATTGGCCATTCTACTTAGGAAAGCGTGAAGATGTTCGGCATATATGTGAGGATTAGAGATAGATGGATGATATTTTGGGATATAGGGCGTAGATGGGTGAGGATGTGGATGAGATGGATATTTTTGTGGGTAAGGTGTTTGAGGGGGTGGTTTATAAAGGGGAATATTATTGAGGGGTTGTGAGTAAATGGGTTGGGAAATAGGATGTTGTTGAGAGGTAGGGATATAATTAGATGGATAAGTTCATGTTTTTTTGTTGAGAGATGGGGATATTGGATTTACCTTTCATGGGGTGAATAGATATATGAGTATGGGGTGTTTGATATGCTTGAGTATATTGATTAGGAAGATATAGCAAAAGGCACTTTGAAGGGGATGTTGGTGAGTTTGGGTATAGTCCAAAGGATGATGTTGCGAGGTAATAATATTTGCATGGAAATAGGGTGTAGAGATGGGGATCGAATCTTAATAATGTTTTTCAAGTGGTGGAGGGATTAAATGGGACTCTTTTAATGTTTGGGTAGGTGCACTAATGAGAGCCCCGGTAAGATGATGAAAAGTGATGGGGATGGAAGAATTAGTTACGGTGTCAATACGAGGAATATTGGTCGGTGTAGACACTAAAATTAGGTCACACTCCCTTTTGTCCCTAAACCTATAAACACCTATTTATTATCACATTCACCTAGCCATGGCCCCATTCACCCCATTAATATTAATTTAATTTATTTAATTAAATTAATGCATTATTATATTTATTATTTAAATATCTTATTTAAATAATATCTACACATACAATTCGTTTAGACAACTCACCAAGCTAACTCAACCTAAGACCTATTCTTAGCAAGTTACCATAACTAACTAAGACTTACCCAAACCCTAAAAATCAATGCCTACATTCCCTCTAACCACATTCCCGCATGCTCACAAGAAGCTCCCAGTCTAATCCATGGGATAATGACACAAGATCCAAAGGAAATCATGAGGATCTCCCTAATTTTAGCAAACCTAGGAAATCCTTCCTTGACCGACGTCGGTTATCCCTAACCATCACCAGTTAAGCCGGACCACCATCGGTTACCCCTTTTAACCCCTAAACTACCTTATTATCAAGGTTGGAAAACATTGGGAGAAATTTGAAAAGAAAAACGAGATCTCAAAAAGGTAACACATCTTTAGAGAGTCAATTCAAGTAAGAACTCACATCCAAGGAAGGAGATTGAACATCTTCTCCTACACATGTGCCATCCTAGCCACATTTAGATCTATCTAAGCAAAGAGGAGTATGCATGCAGCCCATGCAGAAGCTTTCTTTCATTCGGTGATCACCTTCATCCTTCAAACCCATCATCAGCACCTCCATCCTTCACACATAGACCTTTAGGAATGAAATCCAAGTACAATATCCTACTTTCCTGGTTATTTCATTTCATCATTATTTTATCATCCATTGTTTATCTTGCTCCTTATTGACCATCTCCAACACTTTTCACCTCCATAGACCCATAAAACCTCACAAAATCCTACTCCAATCACCCATTACCTCATCCCGACCAACCAAAATCCTTTGTGCAATCACAAAGGAGACCAAAACCCCATTCTGTGATGTTTCCAAATCTCACAAGAATGGCGGTGCTGGTTATACCTAACCACGGTCGGTCACCCTGACCGACGCTAGTCTCTGTGTTTTCCCACATAGCCTTAAACAGATACCTATCCACCTAATTTTACCTTACCCTCACTCACCTGTGACTTACCCAAGACCTTTATTAGACCTACAAAACCCAGAACCAACCTTTTGACCTATTGATTCTATTCTAGCTTAGCATGTTAGATTAGATCTATTTCTTATTGTTTTTTAAGTGAGATACCTAAATCATATCAAAATAATAATAGGATTTACTTTGTTTACTGCATTAATTTGTTTAAAATAGTGGGCTGACAGCCATCTAGGAAGTATCATACTTCCCGGATCTAGCTTATGCTAGGTAGTTCACTGCCCATATTGTTTAATTCTTTCTAGTGGTCTTGCTTTCATTACAGGTAGTTCCTCCTAGCCAAAAGAAGCTCTCACGATCAGTTGTGGATTCAGAAGTCATACACGCACAACAACCCATCAACCAACATTTGAACAGGTATTCCTCCTACGCCTGTTACCCTATCTGTTTCATCAACAATTCAAAGAAACAATCTAAGAAAAAGGTGAAACATTTTGCATGCCCGGTGGGACCCATCGGGGTTCCTTGCATTTCATTCATTCCTCGGTCCTCAACACGAGGAATATCCTAGGCACATGTAGACACTAAAATTAGAGGAGTCACAGCCCTAAACTATAAAGCTTTCACCCTTCATCACATTCATCCTTAAAAAAATTGTGTTTGTTTCCTTCTCTAAAAAATTGTACACACTAATTTTCTTCCCTGGTAATCCACTCCTTCTTTCTATTTGCTCTAAAGAAACTTTTCTTTTGGTGTATTTAAAAAGAATCATTTCTTCATGTTTTCTGCATTTTAGTGAAAGAGCATCCCTCTTCCTCTTCATCTTATTGTGTCATCCAATTTCACATTTTGATTTGGGTTTTAAAATCATTGCATTTCATTCTGATTTTCTGCATTAGCTCACATTAATTGAGGGCAACCTATACGCTGGAAGTCATTACTAGTTGATGGTTGACAAACGAATCATAGAAAAGCACTTCTATCCATTTCTCTTTCTCCGAGTCTTACCAAACCACACAAAAATTTAAATACATACATTCTTAAACAACATCTTACCTAGAAGAAGTTGTAGGTGATCACATGATCATGACATAGTGGGCACCCAACTCGTTGCTCTATCGAGTCATACTTTAGAGTGAATCCCCCCACCATAACATTCCTGAAACCTCACCCTTTATAACTCTTTCTTTGTAGGAAGCCTTCCTCACCAAAAAAATTCTATTTTTCTATTCATAACAGTTAGTCCACATAAATAGCATAAGCTGAACAAATGTAATAGAATAGGCACTCTAGGAACATTCTTTCTTAGTGTTTTGTTTGATTTACATTTTGAGGTGAGAGCTTTTGATCATTATTTTTGTCTTTCCTCACACACTCCCAATCATAGTTGGTGTATTATGACTTCATCTGAGTGTGTCTGGACCACATCTACATCATTCTCAGACTTCTAGGTTTGATTCCACATCAAATTCTAATTCACAACCACTTTTTCTCATCACTGTTTCAATCTCACAGTAACCGCCATTACCACTCGACCGCCATAGTAAAAACAATTGACGTCAATTCTAGGTCCTTTTGCTAACCTATTCAAGAGGACATTTTCACTTCACTTTCTTCCACTTTCCATAGTATTTTTTCACTATCATTTTTCATAAATAAACATTTTACACATCCATATTTGGCATACTTGTCAGATTTTTCCTTTTGCCTCGTTGTTTCCTCACTGTCCATTTTCCACAAGTGACTGCAATGCAGGTTTACCCCCCGACCGACGTTTTCCTAACCGTATTGGTTAGCCTATTTCACATTCCACCCACCATTTGTTACTTCATCCATTCTTTTTGAGCTTTTCTGTTATTCTATGACCATTTACCAAGAAGAAGCCCCCCCCCGATTAGTAATCTTGGTTCATGGTAGTCGACCAAGACAAGCGAACACCCTCATGTTCCATGCTAGTCTCCAACCTCTCCCACCTAGTCCTTCACCACCCTCTATTTTATCACCAGCCATGGATCCCATCCAACCTACTAATATCACTACCAGAGATGAGGAGTTCACACGACTCCTTGACTAGAACCCTGTTTGCCTTGCAGTTTTATCTCTCCCATTTGTCCACTCGAGACGCCTCGGGTCAGTTGATATATGGCATGCCCATATCTATCCCCCCGATTCTTGCACCCACTTCCACATCATCCCCATTTGGCTCCATGCTACCCACTTCCACTTTACCCCCAGTCATTTCGTAGTTAGGTCCTATACCCGCTATGATTTGCCACGTGTCTCTCCTTACCCTGTAGCACCCATTGCATCCACCATACCCTCGACAATTACCCCAAACACAAACTTATCCATCCCTCATGTCTCACACATACCTGTAGCTATGTTCCCACCTCCAGTGTCGGTGACCCCTACCCCATTTAGAACATAGTTCTTTCCATTCCACAATCTTTAGCCCCTATCACCACTAGGGTTACCACGACCCTTCCTCCCCCATATACATACTACCAACAACCACCTATTTCATCTATTGTTCATTCGGTATGTACCCCCTATTTCATTGTCTTCTTCTCCACCACCTTACATGGCAGCCCCATACACTGGAATGCCACACCCATTATATACCCAAAACCAACCTCCTCATGTTATAGGAGGCATCCAATCATCACAACCCACCAATGACCTAATTAAATTGATGATGGATAAGATGCAAACATTGGAGGCATCGGTCTCCGGCTCCCATAAATCTCTTACCTATGATGAGATTTGTAATGAGCCTATTCACCCATCCATTCCCATCCGTTCATACCCTGTGCATTGGGAAATGCCTAAATTCAACCACTTCAATAGTAAGGAAGACCCACAACAACATTTGCACTTGTTTAAACATGGATGTTATTTGATTGCTCATGATGATGCCTTACTTTTGAGAACTTTTCCCATGTCCCTCACTGGACCACATTAGATTGGTATAGTGGGTTACCCAAACACTCCATATTTTCATTCAATCAGGTAGCCCAAGATTTTTTGGATCATTTTTCTATCAATATGCCAAGAAAGTTACCATGACCGATCTATATTCCACATGTCAGTACGAGGATGAATCTATCAGATTTTGTCGCTCGTTGGTGCAGCCTGATCAATCAACTTACCTTTCAATTTCCACAAACCGAAACTCATCGAGCTCTTCACATGAGCTTATGCCAGACATATCTCCCCGACCTTACAGTCCAAACTTTTAGAACATTCGATGAGGCATTTACTATGGCATGAAAGTTAGAGATTCGGGCTATCAAAGAGAAGAAAATCCAATTACGAAATAAAAATTTGACATTCAAGTCGAATGAAACCTCTTCTTCTTCTAAACCACCAACCAATTATTCAAAGGCTAAAGGTACCGCTAACACAATGGTACTCAAGGCTTGCCCATCTCATCTATCAAATCAAGCTAAACCCTCATCTAATCTATCACGTATTCAGGATTTTCGATTCAGACAAGAGCAACGAAAATATACCCCAATTGGGGAACCTTACTCTTCTATTTTAGAAAAGCTTATCAAAGCTGGCACCATCACCCTTCCACCCATAAAACCACACATTGGTTTTGACCCTGCTCACCCCATGCCTGCATGGTATAAGGAATAAGATTTTATAACTATCATCGAGTGAAAGGTCATAGTGATGGTAACTACATCACTTTTAAGAATATTGTCCAAGAAATGCTCGAGAAAGGTGAGCTAACTGTGGATAATCCCAACGCACCCCTAACCAAAATCTACAAATCTTTAAAAACCATTTCCCAATCATGCCCCTTCATCCAATCAAATAGGTGAGACATCCACTCACGATACCCATACTCGTGAGGTTCATGCGATATTTAACGAGGTACCTGTTGCATCTCAATTACCTCACATCCCTTCCATAGAGGAAATCCTAGCCCAAAATCCTCCTTCCACATCTGAACCAACCATCACTATTCCTTCACCAATAGAAGAACACCCTTCATCTCCTACATCACCTACAGAGGAGTCTTCACGACATTGAGACCATCTCACCCCTAGCTTCTCCACTTAGCGAACCTTTACCTACCATACCTCCTCCACCCGTAGAGGAGCACCCATTACCTCCTCCACCCATAGAGGAGCACCTATCCATTCCTTCACTCATAGAGGAACTCCCATTATCCCTTCCACCCATCATAGACCCGGTGGGGATACCTTTGCCTCTTGGCGAACATTCTCCATCCGCTACCCAACATCCAATAGACCTACTTTCAGCTCTCTTACCCATAGAAGCTGAAGCCGGCTGATTCCCCATCTCTAAGATGCATTTTATGGGAATTCCCATTAGGTCTTCACCAAATCCACCCATAAATGTGCCATTCTTGCATTTGGCTGATCACTTAGAGTATGTGGATAGAGCTTTGTTATGGGGGCACCTCTTACTCCCTGTCTCAACACAAATGCAGAAATCCCTCGATGACACCTCCACTATCTACCCAAACACATTTCCACCCATCAAACCACATACAACCACTGCTATCACAACCCCTTCCACGATATCCCGTTAACACTCACACCACACCCTTACCCATAACCCAACCTATGCCTAAACCCAAACCCATACCCACAATATTTACCTCCACTAAACCTATTACCACTTTAGGGGTCACCCTACCACCAGCCTTACTCATCCACCTATTAAACTAGATTTAGCTACATCCTCCAATGTTAAAACCACACCTACTCTAACACCCAAGCTAAAGAAACAAACTCATCAACCTCATACCCCTACCACACCAATCACACCCGCACTTGTCCCATCTACCTTAAGACCTCAGCTACCCAACAGGGTCAAGCACCCTCACCCATTCATAACCCAATAACACAACCACCCATTCCTACCTCACAAATCTTCTAACCTACCCATCACACAACATGACTCATACCCACACTGTAGTCTCTTTACCACCAATACCTCTCGATACCTTCAGCCATTGCTTCACTACCTACTACACTTTAGTCATTATCCCTCACACCCCAAGCACATGACCTGCGTCATCTACCTTCATAGCACCCCCATTATCCCCATGGGTAACTCACCCTCTTCCTCCATCTACTTTTCCTCATAGACCTCGTATGCCCACATCACCTTTACCCAAGAAGGTGCACCCCAAAAACAAAACCCCACTACCCCACAACAAGGTAGTCAAAACAAAACCACACCCTCCTACCCATCCATCTACTATACCCCTACCCAAACGAACCCGATTGATACCTCAAACCACACCCGGTGCTTAAACCATAGCTCGACCTATTCCTACAATTCCAAAAACAATTCCTCGACAACCAACCACACCTACACCCAAACCCACATTCACTTCCCATTGTGATCCACTAGCAGGGTCTTATGCCAAAATTTTAACCAACCTCCTCGAGACTTTTGTTATCACATTACCACCACTCCGACCTTATGACCCCCTCAAACCCAAGCCAAAGGGGTTTGATGATACTAAAATTAGTGCATACCATCGTGTGCCAGGCATGATGTGGAGAACTATAAGGCCTTGAAAACCGTCCTTATCCAATTGTGTCCACCGGAAACCAAATTTGACGACAATGACCTTCTTGATGAGGACCCTGCTTCACCTACACCCATTCCCACATTACCCACTCAACAACCACAACCTCCACCCTCACAACTCCTAGAACCACACACAAAATTTGAAATTAACATGGTTCACATCAGAGAACTTTCCACGCCACCACCCAAATGTTGTTGTGCCCAACTGACCTCACAAGGATTTTCTCCTCCCGTAGGTTTTTTCCCTTCATGTGTTATACCACTTACCCTACACCCTCTCCATTTGACAAATTCCCTCAAATCAACATGGTACACATTACTACATGCGCAAAAGGGTAAAGAAAAGGTAGTTGACCCACCAACCAATCCTATACCCAACATACCATCTGCACCCATACCTAAGATAACTATCCACGGCCCCACATACCCCATTTCTAATGGTGTCACACATCACACCATGCTCAAACAATTACACCAATCTCCACTCAAAATGTCCTTATATGACCTCATCCAAACCTCGGAATCCCATCATCAAGCCCTCATGGAGGTTCTTCAATCTATCGAGGTTTTACCCAATGACCCTACACCCGTAGCCTCCATTATCACACCCCATCATGTAGCCTCCCTCACCAAATTACCACCTTCATCCTCACCTCACCTTGTTCACCAAGTGGCCTCCCTTAGCTTCTCAGAGGAGGAGATCGTGCCATACCAAAATGATGACCGGACCCAGACCCTCTTCATCTCTATACACATTGATGACATACGAGTACACCGTGTGATGATTGATGGAGGTGCTAGCATTAACATCATTTCATCCCATGCATTTTCTCAAATGCGCATACCTGAAAATTACATGCACAAACATCCGGTCATGTTGCGTTCATTCAATGATGCTATCACCTCCACACTAGGCATTGTCATCCTGCATGTTTGTGTGGGCCCCCGCACTATTCTAGAATTGTTTTATGTTTTGGAGGGGGAATTCCAATATAACTTGTTGCTTGGTAGACCCTAGATCCATGTCATGGGTTGTGTTCCTTCCACTTTGCATCATTGTGTAAAGTTTGAACATGAAGGACACACTTATACCATTCCAACTGACCCATCACCTTTCAAAACATGCAACATGCTTTACCGACCCAACGATGTACTCATACCAGTCAAGCCATCTACTTCCACAACCAATACCACTTCACCTACACCTACACCCACACCTACACCCACACCTACCAATACAACCACTGCTTTCACCGCACATACCTCCTCCATGCCTACCATTGCTATAACCTCCACGGCTGACCCATTAGCTTCCCAATCCATTAACACCACCTCCGCATCGACCTCTCGACACATCATCCATACCAGCTACCCACATACCAACCATTGATCCCTTGGAAGGTGTTTTTCAATGCCTCACTCTAGGGGAGTACCACCTATATAGTGTCAACACCTTCCTTACTCCACACGAGTATGGAAGTCTTCACCAACACCCTCGCTATGATCACCATATAGAGAACACCTCCTTTATGGTCCTCCTCATCTTCGTACTAGTCTCACCTATGGGGGACTTGATACTACCACCTACACACCTGAACCACCATCACAACCCCGCCCATTTTCCACGACTTCCAATCACTTACCAATCGCCATTTCACCCACACCTTCCTACACCATTGTGCATGGAAGGGTTTTGGTTTTGGCTTCTATGAGCAAGGTCGCCATACCATTATTCCATGTACCACCCACAAACATAATGACCGTAGTGGTATCGGCTTCCCGAACCTCCTACCAAATAGGCCCACATTGAACTCATTGAGGACCCTAGCCCTTCTCCACCTTCATCACCACCCTCACCGACGGAGTCGATGGATCCTGAATCTATCCCTCCTAACTTTTTTTTTTCATAAACACCATTTCCTTGGGGCCTTTGACTTATCAACACAAAGGTGAGGCCCCTTCCACTCTTCCATTCTGTATCTTGAGATGATCGATGATGACACACCAACCATTAACATCATTCAATGTCAGGATGATGAATCCATACTCACCTACCTTGGTGTAGAAGACTCATATATTATTCATATATCATTACCATCTGAGACGTAAACCATGTTGAGTGATTTGAATATTGAGATCAACATTCATACTCAGATGACCCGCACATCCTAAAGATCAGACAATCTTTAGATGTTGTTGAACAGGAAGCCATCACTTCTTTTCTCGAGATCATAACCATGCTTTCGCTTGGTCTTACGTAGACATGCCCGGTATTGACCCCACCATAGTGGTCCACAATATCGTAACCATTCCCGATGCCAAACCTATTAAACAAAAGCTGAGGAAAATGCACCCTCACATTGCCCTTCTCTTCAAAGAAGAACTTCAACATCTTCTTTCATTTCCTTCATCTTACCCATTGATTATCCTCATTGGATTTCTAACATTGTCCCTATTACTAAAGTAATAGGGGACTCTACATTTACACGGACTTCCGTGACCTCAACCTCACCTACCCGAAAGATGATTTTCCCTTTCCCAGTATTGATCAACTAGTTGACCTTACTGCTGGTCATGAGATGCTCTCACTCATGGATGGTTTCTTGGGTTATAACCAAATTTTTCTTGCCCCAAAAGATCAGCACAAGACCGCATTCATTACCCCTTGGGGAACCTTTTACTATCGAGTCATGCCTTTTGGCCTTAAAATGTTGGTGCTACATATCAGCGTGTTATGACTTACATCTTCCATGATATCATGCATCGCATATTGGAAGATTACGTGGATGATCTCTTGGCTAAATCTAAATGCCGCCGAGCACCTCGCTGTCCTCAAAACCATCTTTGATCGCCTCATTAAATATTACGTCCGCCTTCAACCTAAAAAGTGTGTCTTCGTGGTTCTCTCAGAAAACTCCTGGGATTTATCATTTCCTTATGTGGTATAGAAGTTGACCCTGCTAAAGTCAAGGCCATTCTAGAAATGCCTCCACCCACGAACCTCAAACAACTCCATAGCCTACAAGGTAAATTGCAATCCATTTGCCATTTCATTTCACAATTATCAGATCGGTGTCAACCATTTCATCATCTTGCTTAGGAAGGATGTCTCCTTTAAATGGGATGATGACTATCACAAAGATTTTGAGGCCTTAAAACAATACCTTCTCCAACCACCCGTACTCATTCCACCTAAAGATGATCAACCTTTTTACCTATACATATCAGCTATCGATCATTCCTTGGGAGCTATGCTCACTCATCGCGATGAACAACATAGGGAGCAGGTGGTTTATTATATAAGTCATACCCTTCTAGACTATGAAACCCGATACACTCACCCTGAAAAAAACTTTTCTTAGCCTTAGTTTTTGTTGCCACCAAACTCCGCCATTACCTACTCAACCACAAAACCTATGTTGTGACCAACACCGACCCTTTACACTTCATGTACGCTAAACCCTATCAAAATCAATGTGCACACATGATGGCTTATGCTTTTAGCTGATCTTGACCTTGAATTCATTCATCAAAATTCCATTAAGGGCCAAAGGCTATCGTTGACCAACTGGCTGACACACCTATTTCGGGGACCAACCCTCTAATTTTGACTTTCCCGATGAATCCATTGCTACTCTTTCCCTGGATGAACCCCTTACCAAATGACATTGTTATTCGATGGTTCCAAGTGTCAGTGTGGGGGTGAAGCTGGTGTTATCCTTGTCCCTCTGGATGGAGAACCCATGCCCTTGTCTTTCAAACTAGACTTTTAATGCACCAACAATATTTCCAAGTATGAAGCACTCGTACTAGGTCTCCAGACCACCTATGCCCTTGACGTTAAATCAATCCACATCTTTGGTGATTCAAAATTGGTCATAAACCAAGTCAATGGTATGTACCAATGTCGTAATGAGATACTTCAAAAGTATAAACATCATGTAGACATACTTTTGACCACCTTTGATCGTTACACCCTTCAAACCATCCCACGTTCAACCAAAAATTTGTAGATACCATGGCCTGCTTAGCTTCCCAAATACCCATGCTTCCCCTACCGATTCCAAAATATTTGTCACCGTACAACACCTCCATTCACCTTCTTATTTACCTCATGATGTTTACTCAATCATAACTAACACCCTTGACCCAGTGACCTTTGGTATAAACAATACTCGACTACCTTTCCCTCTCCATCTTACCTCCTGATCTCACCCATAACGGACAACATGCCTTCCTTAAAAAGGTCTCTCATTTTGTTATCCTGGGGGACTCCTCTATAAGCATGGCTTTGATGGTATTCTCTTACGATGCCTCACAAGTTCTAAAATTCCTTATACCATCAAGGAGGTTCATGATGGCATATGTGGAGGTCACTTTAGTGGCCTTTGTTGCTAAGCATATTCTTCACCTAGGCTATTACTGGCTGACCCTTAATCATGATTGTTGTGACTATGTCAAATGTTGCGTGAAATGTCAACAACATTCCAACCTTCATCATACACCTAGTCATGCCTTACAAGTCACTCGTGACCTTTGGCCCTTCTCTCAATGGGGTTTGGATCTTGTTGAGAAATCAATCCTCATTCTTCCCAATGCCATCAATGGATCATAACCACTACCGAATACTACACAAAATGGGTAGAATCCATACCACTCATCTCCACAAAAGCTAAGAAAATATGTGAGTTCATTAACCATCATATCATTTGTCACTTTGGTGTCCCTCATCACCTCATCACTGACAATGGAAAACAATTCAAAAACAAAACACTGCAAAAATTTATGATGCCTTTGGCATTCAACTTAGTTTCTCCTCACCTTATTACCCACAAACCAATGGCCAAGCCGAATCCACTAACAAAACCCTCAATAAAATTCTCATGAAAGTGGTTGACGATACTGGGAAGGATTGGCATACGCACATTCCTTTTTCTCTATGGGCATACCGCACTAGTATTTCGCACTTCCACTGCAGCTACACCCTTTTCACTAGTCTACGGTACCGAGGTTGTTCTACCTCTTGAAGTCCAGATCCCCTCACTTCACATTTCTCTCCATGACATGCTTACTGATGATGAATTTCGTCAGGACCACTTAGCACAACTAGAGTTATTAGACGAATGTCATCTTAACGCTCTAGATCACCTTCAAGTTTATCAACAACGTATCAAACGTGCTTATGAAAAACATGTTCATGAATGAACCTTCCAAGTCGGTGACCTTGTTTTGAAAGAAAATCAACATGTAACCAAAGTAGAGAAAAGAAAATGGGGAAAATTTTCTCCTAATTGGCTTGGACCATACATCGTAACTCATACCTATGGATGAGGCCTATCATTTGTCCTCGCTTGAGGGTAAACCCAAACCTAAGCCCCTTAACACATTACATCTTGACCATTATATTATTGACCTCTAGTCCTACATCACTATTTTATCTAGTTCATGCTCATCCCTTGAGCACCATTTACCTTTTCCACACCTCATCTCCAATGACTAAACAAGGATCATGTGATTACCCGTCACCCTTTTGCCTTTTCTTAAATATGTGCACCATGGCTCTGCACATGGCATGATTCTCATGGATACTTTTCATCTTATTTTAGATGAGATCCCATGGTCATTCACCCTTTTTCTCAACAAGAACCAAATGCTTCATTATAGTCTCGTCCATGACTTAAAAGCCAAAAAAAAAAAAAAAAAGATGAATCCCTCATAAGGACATCTTCCAAAATAAGGGATTAACTCCTTGAGTCAAACTTCCAATATAAAAGATGAATCCCTCAAAAGGACATATTCCACCTTCAATTATCACTATAAGTAGACTACTCCCTTGAAGGACAGCTATAAAAAGCTCACAACTCTCTACATAGTCTTTTCCAAAAAAAAAAAAAAAGACTATTTTCTCAAAAATCAAAATTCAGAAGCTTCCCGCATCGATCAGCTTCACGAAGACCTCAAGGAGCCATATATTCATCCCATATAGACTTCCCACATCGATCATATCTATCTCAAAAAGAAAAGAAAAAAAAAAATAAGATTTTTCATCATGGACTTGCCTATTGTGATCTTGGCTCTATTGCCCAAGGCATTCTACTTCCCATTTTATGACCCAATTACCTGCACCTCTCTACCCGTTGTCTTTTCACTTCATACCTCAAGGGACCTGCTGAACCTATGACATTTGGTGATCATGTGACTCTTCATCACTCTTAGAATTATCAATCATGTAATGTCTTTAGGGTCTTACGTTCATTTACCCCATCTATCGATGTGTTTTATACGTTTTGATCCTTGCCAATTGGGTGGCTTTCTTGCCCCCTCTTATCTTTTCTCTTCTTCATCACCTTTTGATCTTCTTATACAAGACTTAGTCCTCGACACTTACCTTTTGGGGTCATCCTCCCCTTTCACCATAGTCACCCTCACCTGCAAATATTTTTACTATCATCTACCCCCACCTATTAAACCCAAACCCACAACATGACCACAAACCTACCAACTCATTTTCATCTTTTATTTTTCCCTAGCTTATGGGAGAACTACATCGGTCTGAGGTCCCTTTTCACCTGGGACTATGTAGGAAGCACTTCCAAGGCATGGGGCCCTAGAAGGTTAGCTCAGCCACTCTTTACCCTAACCATTTTCCCCACCTTTTACCTAATTTCTGTTCATTAAAAAAAAAAAACCTCGACATCTAAACCATATACCACATAACTTTTACCACTTATATTATTTCACATTTTCATACATAACCAACATTTTCCACATTTTACACTATCTCATGCATTTATATTACCATTTGTTATCAAAATACGAAATAACTCAACCATCAACCATGCCTAACAACCTGACGATCCATGATCCATGCCTAAACCAACCGACTCGATCCATGCCTAACCAACCTCCACTGATCCATGCCTAAACCGACCTAACTCAATCCATGCCTAAACCAACCTGACTCAATCCATGCCTAAACAACTAATGACTAATCCATGCCATGACCCGACTCTATCATGCTGACTCATCTATTTTCATTATTTTCCATCCATATCATAATAAAGTAAAACTCATACACATCACAACAACATCACCTACATATCATCTATCTCCTCATATATACATGTGTGTATCAATACAATGTACACCCGTATCACATAAATGTGTATCTCAATAAACATTCCTATCTCATCATGGCTATCATCTCAAAAATGTCAGCACGTAGGACGATATAATATACAAAATCATCATCTAGCTCGCAAAATTCAATACAAAAATGTCATGTACAAAAAGTAAATACAATATCTCTTCAGCTTGCAAGCCGATATACATCCAAAATCCAAAAATACAAAAATAGGTGATATACTATCTCACATCTGCTATAACATATTGCTCTCTCTCAGTATTGATGATGACAGTAGTCCCCTCGATCCAAAGTGGCGGCTCACTACTCAATCTACCACTAGCAGCCCTAACATCTCGATGCTGACCCCCATGCACTGATCGATGTCCTTTGCTCTCTCGTTTGGGATTTTTGGCCACCTACACTCTCAACACTATATGTATGAGATTTTGTCTACTCCTCAAGACAATGTCTCGTGGTGGTCTCATCACACCATCTACTAGTATCTGCAGCTCGGGATCCTCCTCCTGTACCTATGCCTGAGGCTCTCACCTCTCTACCTGTATCTATGGCTCCAGCCTCTCGGCCCCTGCACACGTGACCCCTACCTCCCTACCCTGTCCCTCCCCTACCCCGCCTCTGTATACGATGGCCCACCATTTGGTTGTATGCCACTATCACCCCCGCATCATCTGTGTGGCGGTCCACGGGTTCCTCCTCCTCCCCTCTCCGGCCTCTACCATCCTCAACTAAATAGCCACTCCCTAACCAATCCACTCAATCCACCTGCTCTCACGGCCCCACCTCTCACTCAACCACTCTCACCTATGTGGCTCACCAACCAAGCTCTCTATTGTTGTACTCTTTTTTCCTATTCCTCTTTTTTATCTTCTTGTCCTTTTCTCCTTTTTCCAATGCACAACTGACTTTTCAAACGTGGGTTTTCCACTTTTTATACCCTACCTGACCCAACCGACATTGGTTAACCCTTGACCGCTACTAGTTCTGATGCCCTAGACTACCACCGTTGGTTCCCCTACACCATCATCGGTTCATACCAATCGATTTTGGCTACCCGTGTACTTATTACCCTCACATTTACCTCATTTTCCTTACCTCCCTTTTCTTTTTCCCTCCATACACCTACTTGGACCACTTTACCTTCACCTCTAGCCCTCCACCTCTTCAACCTCCTCACATCCGCTATTGATGCCTTATTCTTTTACTACCTTACCTTACCCACCCATTCGTGATCTCGATATTTGGACTTATACCATCGCTAGTGACCTTTGACCTCATGTGTTTGATACACCTTGCATGTATTGTTTACCTTTGTTATTGACCTAATGACCTTACCTAGCCTATTACTATGACCGTTTATCCTGACCCTACCTTTGGTGTATCAAAACATACCTAAACATTCCTGCACCTAACCTACGTTGTGTTTCCTAACCTTATCCTATACCTTGGATACCGGATTCACTTCACCCTTGTTTGGATAAACCTATCGACCTTAGACGATGTAGAGTAGAGTTTCCTGCTTCTCTTCAACCTAGCTGTACATGCATGCGGTTTATACGTGTGTGTGTGTTTGATTTGCTACCTTTGACCCTGACCCATTACCTAGATCACCCGAGTAGACCTTTCACCCTCTTCCCCTACACCCCCTCACCTAATCACACTCCCCTTTTGTCCCTCGACATATAAACATCCACATTCATCACTTACACAATACCTAACACAAAAAAAAATGTAGACACTAAAATTAGGTCACCTTCAGCCCCCACCTACCTTTAATATTAATTTAATTTAATTAATTAAATTAATGCATTATCCTCACTATATTTATTATTTAAATAATATCTTCACATAAAGTTCACTTAGACAACTCACTAAGCTAACTCAACCTAAGACCTATTCTTATCAAGTTACCATAACTAACTAAGACTTACCCAAACCCTAAAAATCAATGCCTACATTCCCTCTAACCACATTCCCACATGCTCACAAGAAGCTCCCGACCTAATCCGTGGGATAATGACACAAGATCTGAGGAAATCGGGAGGATCTCCCTAAGTATAGTAAACCTAGGAAATCCCACCTTGACCGACATCAGTTATCCCTAACCATCACCGGTTAAGCTGGACCGCCATCGGTTACCCCTTTTAACCCCTAAACTACCTTATTCTCAAGGTTGGAAAACATTGGGAGAAAGTTGATGAGTAAGAATGAGATCTCAAAAAGATAACGCATCTTCAGAGAGCCAATTCCAAGCAAGAACTCACATCCAAGGAAGGAGATTGAACATCTTCTCCTACACAACCATCCCAGCCACATTCAAATCTATCTAAGCAAAGAGGAGTGTGCATGTAGCCCATGTAGAAGCTTTTCTTTCAGTCGGTGATCACTATAGCCTTCAAACCCATCATCAGCACCTCCATCCTTCACACATAGACCTTTAGGAATGAAATCCAAGTAAGTACAATATCATACTTTCCTGGTTATTTCATTTCATCATTATTTTATCATCCATTGTTTATCTTGCTCCTTATTGACCATCTCCAACACTTTTCACCTCCATAGACCCATCAAAACCTTGCAAAAACCTACTCCAGTCACCCATTACCTTGTCCCAACCAACCAAAATCCTTTTTGCAATCACAAAGGAGACCAAAAACCCCATTCTATGATATTTCCAGATCTCACAATAACTAGCGCCGGTTATACCTAATCGTGGTCGGTCACACCCCTGACCGACACCGGTCTTTGTGTTTACCCACATAGCCTTAAACAAATACCTATCCACCTAATTTTACCTCACCCTCACTCACCTGTGACCTACCCGAGACCTTTATTAGACCTACAAAACCCAAAACCAACCATTTGACCTATGGATTCTATTCTAGCTTAGCCTGTTAGATTAGATCTATTTCTTATTGTGTTTTAAGTGAGATACCTAAATCATTTCAAAATAACAATAGGATTTACTTTGTTTACAACATTAATTTGTTTAAAATAGTGGACTGATAGCCATCTAGGAAGTATCATACTTCCCGGATCTAGCTTATGCTAGGTAGTTCACTACCCATATTGTTTAATTCTTTCTGGTGGTCTTTTTTTCATTACAGGTAGTTCCTCCTAGCCAAAAGGAAGCTCTCATGATCAGCTATGGATTCGAAGTCATACGCGCACAACAACCCATCAACCGACATTTGAATAGGTATTCCTCCTATGCCCATTACCCTATCTATTTCATCAACAATTCAAAGAAACGATATAAGAAAAAGGTGATTTAAATTCAATGGTGGGATATATTAATGATGCTTGGGGAGAGAATGATAGGTATAGATTTTTTGAAGAGGGGTTCAAAAAGGTATTGGTATATAAAGAAATTCATAAAGAACAATTAGGTTAGCATCAAGGATCTATTCAAATTCCATTCATCCATAAGGGATGATAGGAGGCCCAAAGGTCTTTAAATAAATGTATGATAGAGGTGTATCTAGCCTAGAAGGAAAAAAAACAAAGGGGTTAGTCTCAACATGGGGGTTGTTTTGGATGTCTTGAGACTCATGGAGAGGAGGAATGGAAATCTTAGGTTGGGTATCTATAGAAGAGGTTACCAGAGGGGTGGAAGACATAATAGAAAGAGCTAAAGTTTTTTTGGGAAGGAATGTTAGAAGTAGGAACGTTGTTGAATGACATGGTTTGTTCCATTTTTCTTTCTTTAGAACGTGTAATAATGGGAATGAAACAATAAATTAAGAACTATGTTGATTTTTAATATTTCAAACAAGTCACGTAGAAGATTTTTAATTATCTTTCTTATTAATATAATGTGAGAAAAAAAAAAAAATGGGATCAAAGGGGAACCTAGGAAATTTCACAACTATGGATGGTTTCAAGTTTTTTTTGTTGGCATCCTCAATATACCTGAAGGTATGTGAAGATAAAATATATGATGACTACCAGTATGAGGCCTAATATTGGGGCCTACCCTTGCACTTCACATACCACATTGATGAGCATGTCAGGAACTTAGCCAATATACCGATTTTTATAAATTTTATAATGTGGCCAGAATATTGTGGCAATTTTCCTTTTGGGTGATTAAATCCTAATATATCCACTTGGAAGAAAAATTTTAAGATGTGTAAGTTGATGTGTGCATTTTGGATGTGTGTGGAAAAAGTGAATGCAAAGAATTAACCTCCTAATTAGAATATGTTTTCAATCAAATATGAAGAGGTTCTTTTTAAGTGCCAAATCAAAACGTGAGATTCAATGAAATCAAACAGACATAGAAGGGAGAGAGATATAAAAAGAGAAAATAGGGAAAGATTAAGCATACCTGGATAACACTAATTTTCCTTTTTATTTTTATTTTAAGCAAGTGTTTTATTGATCCAAGCAATCAATCCACCATGTACACAAGCATGCTAAGCTCCCATCTATGAGGTTAGTAGAAAGAGAGGAATGCAATATGGAAATGGAAATTAAAACAAATGAAAGAACTCACAAAAGAAGGGTGGTTCCCATATGGTGTGCTAGAATGTTGATCAAATTTTCATGTTTCTGTTTTAGATTAGTGAAATAGTAACAACAAAAATAAGCAACTCTAATAATGATAGGGTTTAAGGATACCTCTAGATGATATGATGATGGATACATGTGTAAAATATCCTCCTCATAGAGCTTGATTACCTACATAAAAAGAGAAACTCAAAATGAAAAAGGATTAGTAGATAGGATTATGGGTTGCCTAAAAATGCCAATCTTGAGAAGTGAAAAATTCCTAGGATGGATATCAACCCACTTTTATAAAAGATAGATAAAATAATTATGATCGATAATTGGTAATATGCGAGTAGAATCTAAACTAAAATTGAGAATCTGAAATGAACTAGATAAGATAAGATGTAGATATTATAACAGTAAATGATGAAAAACTAAACCAAACCTAGTCAGGTTGACAGAGACCCAGGACTATTAGGTATATCCAATGATGACCAGGGCAGTATGATACAAAAATAAATGCAGAAAAGGTAGATCTAAAGGACTGGTCTAAAGCTAATTTAAACTCGAAGATGGTGTTGAGATGATGCAGAGATCCTAGATTTGAGTGAAACAGAAAGGATGCAAGAAAATTGATAATCTAATGAGAAAATGATATTTTTATCAATTCGATAGAAACTAGGGTAGATTGATGGCAACTAGGTGTGATGTAAGTTATATTGGAAGCAACATATGTCCGAGAATGGAAATATTGGTAGATCTGATGGGGTTGTGGGATCAGAAGACAAGTAGCTAGCAAAATGGATGAAAAAAATTCAAATAGACATGAATTGGATCGACAGCGACTATGTTAGGTCAACGATGACTTGGAGGGAATCTAGGGTTTAATGGATAAAAACAGATGGAAAAGAGGAACTACATAGAGAGATTTATGATGAATAATGTAAGGGTAGAGATCTGAGATGGTAGATGAACCTATAAAATTTGATGCACAATAATGATACGATGGCAATGGGGACTCCAATCATGAAAAAGTGTGATAACAAGAAAAGAGAAAACTTTAAATCTCCAAGGTTAATGCACAAGATCTCTAAATTATCTCTAAGGTGGTGATAACAGATGTAAAGAAGAGCAAGAAATGAATCCAACATCGCAATAAATCCTAAAGTTTCAAAAATTACATGTTATTGAAAGGAGGGGTATGGTCAGTATTATAGGTCGATGATAACTGGATGGGTCATCAACGACTGCAGAGGTCCATTGATTTGGGTGATGGAAATGTTTAGCTTAATGAAAATATCCCCTATGCAGTTCTAATCACTAAATCATGCACTTTTGATATTATTTATCTTGGTTTCATACTACTTTTTAGAAGGTTCTTGAGTGAAGAAAGTTCTAATTAACCCCTATCTTTTGGCCATATTCTCTTATTTTATTTCATCATTCCAAACCTTATACACCTACATACACAGCTAATTTTTTTCACTTTACGTTAGTTTAGCCTCTACTGGGGCTCCTAGGCTAGCACTGGTGTGCCCATGGGTGCCCTAGTCCCACCATGGGCACTTTGATCCTTATTCAAATTTCTTGCCACTTTTGTGCTCTTTCTATCCATTTGAGGTCTTTATATTTTTGGTGGTCGGCCATTTTGGGGTTAATTACAAAATTAGATCAATATAACCCTATAAATATAAATCTATGAGACCATAATGAGGGACCAAGCACTAATAAAAACTATTGTCCACCTAGAGTTGCATTCGTCTATTGCACTGGATATTACTTACATCCACATAGCTACATCATAAGGCACAAGGATAGGTAATTTGCATCACACATAGCATAGGGGGAAGATTTTATTATATTCCATGCACACATTCTATTACATTTTCTACATTTAGTTATTTCTCACTACTTCACAAAGTGCGACTAGCACAAGAGCACCTAGGGAACATTATACACACACTCACCAAAACTACATTTGGGTCTGAAATGTAGTGTAACGCTTAGTTTGTAAGCCTGTTATTATGGCAGTTGAGTTCAGTCTAGCCCATTTATTTACATTCTTCTTGTTTGTAGGGTTTTGATACTCCTTAGTATTTTGCAGGTCTTTTCATCATCTTAGAATATCGGCAACATTTGAGAAAGTATATCAAAGTTAATGCGATAAGAAGTGATGGTTTTGGAGCATCTCTCAAACCTATGAAGATTAGTTTTAGAGATTTTACACAGACCAAGGCACCTAGTTTGTAGACCAGAGTACCCATGGGTGCCTGAGTCCCTCTCCAAGTGCTACAATCTAACCAACTAGATACTCTAGATCCATTCTTTTTGGATAACTTTGCACAATTGTTCCTACTTACCGATTTTCCAATCACTGGGACACTATCCTATGAGCATCTACTATTCGGTTGAATTATTTCCTCTTCTCTCTTGTGTAGTAGGGTTTTTATTTACATTATTTAGTTTTTTGGGTCATTCACATACTTCTTTACTATATTTATTTACTTTATTTACAGTTTTTCATATCTTAGATTAACTAGTATCCATTTTCCATTTTTAGTTAATTAGCGGTAAGATTAGGGTTTCAGGTGGTTAATGTGGGTTAGGGATGTATTAAGAGGATAAAAGGTGGTTGGGAGATAATAATTCATTAAATGAATCTAGATGAGAACCTAGAGATGGTAAATAGGGTTCTTAGGGGAAAAAGGGGTTAATGAATAGGTTTAGGGATAATTAAGGGTGATTAGGGATGTCTAGGGAAGACAAATTAATGATATGATTAGGATGATATTAAGGTAGAAAAATAACTATTAAAGGGATAAATGAAACTTAGGATGGAGAAGGCAATTTGAATTAGAAGAGAGGTTTGTATGTGAATAAATGATGATGAAGGGGAGTGGATGTGGGATGAATGATAGGGGTCATGTCAAAACCAGAACAACTTTTTTTTCATCAAAACCATAAGCCAAGAAACTTATACCCAAATTACATTCATCACAAATCAACTTTCTTGTTTTCAAAATTATCTTAAAGTAGAAATCAAGTTGTTTCCTCGAGACTATTTTTTTCAAGTATCAAACATAAGCACAAATAATATATGATAAACAATCTTATTTTACCTTATCAAACTAATTGAAGAGATAATTAATGTCATAGTTAGCCACCGTAAAAATTTGTTTCCTCTTTCCAAATTTATCATATTGCTCATTCAAAAGTTTTATAGATAGAATAATAATAATCAAATGTCCTTTCATGTATGCAGAATGAATCAATTTTCACATAATATCATTAGCATAATTAAGATATAATAATAAAAATGTGTTTTTCAAATAAATCAAATGGTTAAATGGTTAAATAACATAATAAGTAACATACATTTATATAATTTTGAACATATTTTTTGTTAATAGAAACACAATTTTGGGTCAATAGAAGTGATTGTGCAAACCCTAATATCTCAACTAAAATAATGTAAGAAGGACCAACCACCCTGTAATCTCATCAAGGACCATTAACCAAGCATTTACCCAAGATATAATGACTCATCCAAGAGAAAATGACATCTTCATTTTATAAGTTCGTGTATCTAACTTACAACATTCAACTAACCACAAAATTGAGTTCACATTGAACATGAAAAGCATCAACTACTTCAAATAATGTATCTTCTACAAACTTTGCAATCAACAAGGTTCAAATCACACTTGTATTTTTTTAATTCATGGAGACTTTCTTGGCATAGACATTTAAAAATGTGAGAAAATCATATTCATGTAAACCCAAAATGATTTGGGTTGTCTAAGTACCAAAAGGAACTATAAAAGCACTCATACCCATCTAGTTTTTCTTCATGTACACAATCATGTAAGAAGCTAAATGGCTATACTATGCAAGCTAGTAAAATCTAAAAGTAAGCCAAAAAAAAATCATTCATAACCATCATGTAATTTTTCATTTATGGTTTTCAAATAAAATAAACAGAGTCATATATTCAAACTCAAGGCCAACAAACAAAATAATTTTTTTTCGTTCGCTAAAAAATCTTAGTGCAGGAGTCAAACTCAGATTATTTATCCATATATTTTTAAACTAAAAATGATAAATAAACAAAACAAATCATTTAAATAATCTAATCTAGGAGTTATTCATTCATTTGAAATGAAATAACAAGAAAAGAGAAGGAAATCCATTCCTAAGAAATGAATATCTCTATTATTTTCCTTTAAAACTTCTAGTAGGTTGAGCAGACTGAACAATAATTTCTCAAATTATTTCTCCAACAATCCCCAAGAAAGACCAACCTATATTTGAAAAATATAAATTCCAATAAACCAAAAAAAATGACGCTAAATACAGTTGAATCTTCCATTATTATCTCCCACAATAATCTCAACAAAATATCTTAATAATCCTCATGCATAAATCTGTAAATGAATAAATTTTGAATGGTGAAGAAAAAACCCCAAGATAACCATAGGAAATAATTAAAAAAACCTCTAATCCATGTAAAATAACTTCTCACTTCTCGAGTTTCTCAAGAAATATTAAATACTCATTGGGTTTTGCATGTGCCACGTAGTGGTCGAATCACTTATCAACACCTTCACCAAGTTCCCTTTAAAATATCTTCGAGGTGATATCGAGTGGTCCAAGATAAAAATTAAAAAAACAACTTAAATTTTGTGCATGGGTTGATCAATGATCAATTTTTAATCATTACCAATAAAAATGTTATGGAGTGTGGTCAAAGACCATGTAACTCAAAAAAATTAAAACGTCAATAACCTTAAACTATTTTAATAATCTAATGTCAATGGAGTATTGTCAAAGACCATGTAGATCACCAAAAATATAATTCCCATCATCATTTTCTTAGACCATAAACATAACTTTAATCCTTATTCCATTATGTCATGGTTAATGGATTTTAAACAAGCTTTTAATTTGCCTAGTGGTCCTAGACCGACACAATAATAACCAATTTTATTTTTAAAGTTTGCATGGGGAGGTGATAAAATTTGGTCGAATATGATAATCAAACAAAACAAGTTTCAATCCAATGCTTGGTGTGGTCAATCGACCGTCACATAAAACATTATATGATCTATGGTCTAAACCATTTAAAAAATTTTTAAAATATGCCAAGTATATAATCAAAGACCAATAAAACCAATATATTTTTTCCTTTCAATACTTTTCCATAGCCCAGGTTTTATAATCAATATATTTACATTACTAAGAAAAATATCATTAATTCAACCTTATAAACATTTACCTTGAGGATCTCAAATTTTACATGTTCCTTTCTAAAGATCATCTTAATTTTTTAAGCTCTATGACTGTCAAAATAAAAAAGAAGGTTAATATCATTAAACAATCATAATTATTTCTCAATACCAAAATAATACAAATACAATCATGTAAATATTTACCAACTTTAGCAAACAACTAACCAAAATAAGCAAAATAAACCAGAATCCCAATAACTTCTACGCCCTTAACCTATTGCTTGTATTAGGATATGAATAGCCGACTTGTGGCTTACCATATCATTTTATTATATCATTTATACTTTCTCATGCTTAATAGGTCACCCTAGGTGATGTCCATAACATATGAATAGTATATATAGAGGATTATAGGTAGTAGTTCATTATCATTTGAGCATTTGAGTCTTATTATATGGTTTGGAGGTTGCCCCCTCGAAGTGGTGAAGCTATTACAATTGCATATTGAGATAATTATTTTGAAATATTGTGTTATTTGGTGTTATATTTTGCTCATAATCTAAATTATACCAGTAATTTCATTACAAGTGGTATCAGAGTTGCGATCTGGGCCAAAATTAGGGCAAAAACCCTAATTTTTTGTTTCCACAATATATTTTGAACCAGAGTGAATTGGCAAGAGATATTTTTACTAGAGTTGCGAAACATTTCAATATCTTCTCTGTGTTTTTTCCTTTTTGGCTGAATTTGTATCGAAACCCTAAACCCTAAGGTTTGATATCATGGTGGGGCCTTCCACAAGAGCAAAAAAGAATCTGGTTACTCCAGTAAAACCCCAGATAAAGATGAGATAGTGATTGAAGAGATGGATTCAGAAGGGGTAAATACAGATTCCTCAGCACTAGGGTTTACTTTAGTTGATCATAAGGTGAGCCAACTTGAGTATGAGCTGTGAAATGTATAATCTGAGATGGCCTCTAAAGGAGACATAGCCCAAATCAATCATCGGTTGGATGATATCATGCAACATGTAAAGGGTAAATAGTATGGCCCAAATCCATCCCATATCAACCAAGGAGGATCTTTAGTTTAAAATCATGGACAAAATAACCATGTTGGATCACT
This sequence comes from Taxus wallichiana var. yunnanensis, assembly GCA_018340775.1. Taxonomy (NCBI): domain Eukaryota; kingdom Viridiplantae; phylum Streptophyta; class Pinopsida; order Cupressales; family Taxaceae; genus Taxus; species Taxus wallichiana. The sequence continues at coordinate 311,845,696 of CM031242.1, forward strand.
TTTCCAGCCTAATCAGAATCCAACTTATTCACAACCATGGAACATGATGCCGAAATTGGATATGCACAAATTTGATGGTAAATATCCCTTAAATTGGATAAATCAAATGGAGAACTTCTTTGAGCTACATCAAACACCATCAGGAAAAAAGGTGACTTTGGAATCCTTGTATCTTGAACCAGACCAATTTGTTTGGTATCGATGGTTATGTGCTCAAAGGCATAAGAATGGTCTCGGTGTCACTTGGATAGTTTTTACTGAGGAGTTACAATTGCACTATAGTTCTAGTTTTTTAGATAACTACTTTAGTCATTTAGCAAAGTTATGAAAAATAGGATCGGTCAAATATTATGTGCATCAATTCTAGAACCTATCCTTAAGGGTGGAGAATATACCAGAAGAGAATCTGAATGACCTATTTCTTGGGGGTCTTAAGGACCACATTGAGCATGAGGTATGCATGTTTAATCCACTCAAGCTTTCTAATTTTATTATCATGGCACGTCGAGCAGAGGAAAAATTTATTTATAGTAGGAGGCCACCTTTCATTAACACCAAAGATCGTAGTATCTCTTCCCCTTCATTTTCTAGGCCAATTAGAATGACTCCTCAACAAATGGAAGAAAAGAGATCAAAAGGATTATGCTTTAAATGTGATAGAAAATATGGACCGGGACACAAATTTGCTAAGAAGAAGTTGTTCTATATTGACGAAGGTAATGAGGATGATGAGGATGCTAAAATTATAGGAGAGGTTGAGGAACCAGTAGAAGAGGAAGTAGAGGATCACCAACCTACAATTTCTTGCCATGCATTGTCAAATATTATTACTCCTCAAACACTCGAGGTTATTAGCTATCTCAATAAATAGAAGGTGACAGTGTTGATTGACTTGGGGAGTACTCATAACTTCATAAATAGTAAGTTAGCTGCCCGCCTCAATTGTTTTATTTACCCAGCTCCAGAAATGAAAGTTATGATTGCGGATGGTGGGACAGTCAAGTGCATAGGAAAATGCCATAGTATCAAGCTTTCCATGGGAGACTACATGTTAGACTCACCTATGTTTGCTATTTCTATGGGAGGGAAAATATTGTTTTGGGTGTCCAATGGCTCACAACCTTAGGTACTATAGAGATGAATTTCCAAGAATTGTTCATGCGATTTCATTCAGATGGAAGGACAATACAATTGAATGGGATGGTAGCTAAGTATCTACAAATTATTAGCTCTCATCAAATGCAGAAGGTTCTCAGAAAAGGAGTAGATGGATTTATAGCAAAGTTATTTTCCATAGAAGTAAAAAATACAGAGTCTTCAATACCACCCAATCTTCAGAAGATTGTTGATGCTCACTCATCTATTTTTGATGTAATTCCAAAGGGACTACCACTAGTTAGGTATCATGATCATGCCATTTAGTTGATTCCAGGGAGCAAAACACCTAACATCAGACCATACAAATACCCATATTCCCATAAAAGTGAGATCGATAAAATGGTTCAGGAAATGTTGAAGCCATGTATCATCAGGCCTAGTCAAGTGCCTATTCTTCCCCAATGGTCATGGTACGTAACAAGGATGAAACATGGAGGATGTGTCTAGATTATCGAGAACTCAACAAGTATACCATCAAAGATAAGTTTCCTATTCCAGTAATTGATGATTTACTTGATGAATTACATGGTGCTATTTATTTCACAAAATTAGATCTTCGTTCAGGGTACCATCAAATTAGAATAAAAGAGGAAGATGTTCATAAAATAGCTTTCAGGACTCATGAGGGCCATTATGAGTTTTTGGTAATGCCTTTTGGTCTTACAAATGCACCTTCAACCTTTCAAAGCTTGATGAACACTGTTTTCAAGCCATTTTTAATAAAAATTTGTATTAGTTTTCTTTGATGACATATTGATTTTGAGTAAGACATGGGAAGAACACTTACAACATGTAAATAAAGTGTTGGAAGTTTTGGAGATACATACTCTCTATGCAAAGCCATCTAAATTTTCTTTTGGTGTACAAGAGGTAGAGTACTTGGGTCACATTGTATCCCATGAAGGCATCAAAGTTGATCCTCATAAGATCAAACCTATGATGGAATGGCCAAGACCCAAAACTCTCAAAAATATTCGTGGGTTCCTAGGACTAACAGGGTGCTATAGAAGATTTGTGTAGGGATATGGTAGAATAGCAACCCCGCTCACTACATTGCTAAAGAAGGATGCCTTCCATTGGACATACTTAGCCACTAAATCCTTTAATCAGTTGAAGGATGCCTTGTGCAGCACCCCAATTTTGGCTACTCCCAACTTCTCAAAAATCTTCATTGTTGAATGTGATGCTTCAGGATCAGGATTGGGAGAAGTTCTAATGCAAGAAGGAAGAACAATTTCATTTGAGAGTCACCAATTCAAAGGAAAATATATGCTCAAACTGGTCTATGAGAAAGAAATGATGGCTATTCTTCATGTGGTCAAGTGATGGAGGCCCAATCTCATGGGTAGACAGTTCAAGGTAAAAACTGATCATGATAGTCTCAAATACTTTTTGGAGCAAAGGTTATCATCTAAGGAACAACAAATGTGGGTAACAAAAATGTTGGGTTGTGATTTTGAAATCATATACAAAAATGGTACATAAAATATAGTAGGCGATGCATTGTCAGGAAGGGATACATCGTGGATGCCTTACTATGTGGAATGTCCATGTTAATGGCCGATTGGGAGGATGAAGCAAGATTAGAATGGGATCAAGACAAGGATACACAATCTCTAATATAGAATATCAAGCAAGGATCTATGACATCTAAAAAAATTGAGTGGAAAGGTAATGCCCTATGGTACAAGGACAAGTTATACTTGAGTAAAGATTCTGAGTTGAAGCATAAGATTCTTACAGAGCTACAAGCCTCACATGTTGGAGGACACTCTAGGTTTTTGAAGACATATCATAGAATAAAAAGAGAATTATTTTGGGAAGGACTCAAGGGGGATGTACAAAAGTTTGTATCATAGTGTTTAGTGTGCCAACAGAATAAAGGGAAAACAATTAAGACACCAGGTATGTTGCAACCCTTACCAATTCCTAGCCAGAGATGGGAGGAGGTCTCCATGGATTTCAGCACTAGATTGCCTTGTTATGAGGGTAAGAATGTTATTTTTGTGATTGTGGATAGGCTCACAAAATATGCCCATTTTTTTACCCTATCACATCCATTTACAACTATTACAGATGCATCTATTTTTTTGGAGACAGTTCAAAGGCTACATGGAACCCCAAAGATAATTATAAGTGATCGTGATCCTATTTTCACAAGTAGTTTTGGATGGAATTATTTTCATGTTTGAGTACTCAGCTAGCTCAAATTTCATCTTATCATCCTCAAATTGATGGGAAAATGGAAGTGGTCAACAAATGCTTAGAGGGGTATCTATGTTGTTTTGTATCAGATAAGCAAAAGATGGATTAAATGGCTACCACTTGCGAGAATGGTGGTATAACACATCTTTTCATATCTCTTCTCAAATGACCCCATTTTTAGCATTATATGGTTACCATCCACCTTCTATCACATCCTCCTTGAGGGTGTAAACTAAGGTCAGAGATGTTGAGGAACACATTCAACATGAACAACAGGTTTTGGCTAGTTTGAAGGAGAATTTAGCATTAGCACAAAATAGGATGAAACAACAAGTAGATCAACATCGTAGTGAAAGACATTTTGAAATTGGTGATTGGGTTTTTGTATGTCTCTAGCCTTATAAACAGATGTCTCTAAAGCAACATAAAAATGACAAAAAAACTTGCTCCTAAATATTATGGCCCTTATCAGGTTCTACAGAAAATTGGCAGTGTTGCTTATAAACTAGAGTTGCCTCCATCTTCACACATACACCAAGTATTCCATGTTTCATGCCTGAAGAAGGTTATTAGATAGAAATTTGAATCCCAGAAAGAGTTATTAGAACTTGACAAGGAAGGAAGAATCATTTGGAGCCAAAGAAGATTCTCGCAAACATGTACTAAGAGGTGAGAGCCGAGACATTAAGGAATATCGATCAAGTGGAAGAATCGAGCATAGAAGATGCCACCGGGAGGATGAAGGTTTTCTACAATAACATCCAGATTATTCAATGTTGAGGACAACATTGGTTTGAAGGAAGGGTATGTTATGCCCTTAACCTATAGCTTGTATTAGGATATGAGTGAAAGCCAGACTTGTGGCTTACCATATCATTTTATTATATCATTTATAATTTCTTATGCTTAATAGGTTGGCCTAGGTGATGGCCATAAGATATAAATAGTATATATAGAGGACTATAGGTAGTAGTTCATTATCATTTGAGCATTTGAGTCTTATTATATGGTTTGGAGGTTGCCCCCTCGAAGTGGCGAAGCTATTACAATTGCATATTGAGATCATTATTCTGAAATATTGTGTTATTTGGTGTTATATTGTTGCTCATAATCTGAATTATACTAGTAATTTCATTACAATAATAGTTAAAACAACCAAATAGCACATCAATGTCACAAAATCATTGCACAAAACAAGGTAAATTAAACTCATACAACGTAACATAGTGAAAATAAGTTATAAATGTCAAGTACTCCATGAATGCTTAGCAACAAGTGTTGTTATGTGGTTGGGCTTGTAATTACGTATAAGTTTATATATCCTTTTCAAATTATACATATGTATGTATAGTTAGTCCCTCGGTTGAGTAACAATACCTATCCATGTGCCTTCATAACCCACTTTCCATACTACAACTTAATCTTGTGACAAAACAAAATGAAATTTCCGGATGTGACAGAACAGGGACTGCTCAAATCGCATACCCAAAGGAAGTAACCCTTACACTAGGTCAACCTAGGGTTTCCAAGGCCCAAGATCAAGAAAGAGGAAGGAACCCTGTTGGGTTATTAACACTATGGGGGTGTTTACAAACAAAGTAAACATGAAAGATCCATGCTAACCAAAGCAAAGCACATAACATAAGATAAGGATCTGAATAAAAATATGCTAAACTAACATGTTCATAAGAAAAGAGATAGGATACTACTCTATAAAAAATGATAAGTTGAGTTAGAATACTAATTTGTTTGAGGGTGGTAGCTGATGCATATATTTCCCAAACAAAAATACACCAAGAGAGAATAACGTTTGTGTGGAGGAGGGGAAATAATCCTATCCTAACTCACTATAGGTGACCTAAGAGTGCAAGAAAACCAATGCAAAAACAATAAGATCCACTCCAAGAGTCAAGGTGTAAGAAATATAAGAGTTGAGCAATTATCTAGTCATGATTACATATAGACACAAAATCACACACTTTGGGTAATTATCTAGTCCTAATTACATACCACTATTCATATGATTATGAAGTGAGAAAAGTATTAATCAACCCATATCTTTGGCCACCTTTCTTTGCTTTCTATCAATTATTTTGGTCTTACACCCTTACTAGCTTAGTAATCCTTTTTATACTTTGACATTTATCATCCTGAACACCAACACCTAGTCACAATGTCAACGATAGGTGCCCTCATCCCCTCTGGGTGCCCTTGACCTCAATATACTTTGTTCACACTTTTTTGGTCCTTTATATCCATTTGAGCATCGTATATTTTTGGTAGTCGGAATTTTTCAGGGTTAATTATGAAATTCAAGAAAGGGAATAATATAAATGTAAAGTTATGTGATCATAATAAAGGACCAAGCACTAAGCATTAGCTATCACCACCTAAGGTTGCATCCATCAACCATCTAAGAGCTCCATTGCATCCATCTAACACCATCCAGGGACATAAGGATTGGTTATTATGCATACACTTCATATGAGAGAATTTCATTCTATTCCATGCACACATATATTACATTTATTAGATCTAGCTTAGTTTCCCACTATCAAGTGTGACATGTACTAGAGCCACCTAGGGCACAATTCTGTGCATGCACACATAGAACTATATTACGTCTGAGATGTAGTATAGTGCTCAGTCATAAGTTCACCATTGTGATAGTTGAGGATAGTCCAACCTCTCATTCTACATCTTTATTTTTTGGGATTTGATGTTTATTTGAGGGTTTGCAAGTCAATACTTCATTTCAGGTTTAAAGCAACTTTGGCTATCATTGTGTGACCTCATAGTGACCAAAGGCGACCAAAAGAGAACACCTAGAAACCATTCAGAGGAGGTTTTTATCATTTTTGCAAACCGAGGCACCCAAAAACATGCCTATGGTGCCCACAGCACTCCCTTCCCCTCTCTAAGTGCCCCAATCCATCTTATTCTTCCATATCTACATTTTTCTGAGCTTTGGTGTGACGGTCAATGCTTCATATTTTCCAGTTCTCTAACTCTACTCACCTCCAAGATTTCTACAAATCAACTAAGTCATTTTACCTCTTCTTTGCACTTAGGGTGTTATATATTTTGGATTATTTTTCTTGCACTAATTTTTATACTTAATTGTATATTCATTTACTACTACAATAGAAATTGGATTAGGCATAAAAGTCACATTTAGCTTAATCAGCTCCTAATTCTTTTTTGTGCTTGAAGATGATGAAGAGAATATAAAGGATGGGTCATTTGTAACATAGGGGGTTCTCTTCGATAAGCTGGGAATGGATTCAAGCCTAAAAAATGTGAGAAGGGAGGTCATTTCTCTACTTGTTCTAGTTTTACAAGGCCAATGGGAGATATAACTATTAATTCTTAACACAATATGATTTTAAACACAAGCTAGAATTTCCCACAAACACAACATCCATGAATAAACACCAAATTAGGTGTCAATTGTGACATAGCCACACAATTATAGGTTAATATACAAACCTAAATGAATCTATTGGAAAGACATAAGGATGTCCACAACATGGTGGTTTTATAACAAATATTAGGAGTACAACCAAGTAAACATGAAGCCAAATTTATATTAGAGATACCTCTAAATATATACAAGATAAAAAAGGTCTTAAAAGGGTAGGACAATAAGATCTACTTAATAGAGGGGGTTGATAATTCTAACTTCATATGATACTTTTCCATTGGGAAAAATTTGTAAAGATGATATGGAGTTAAAGATAACACAAGAGTTTCCTTAATTTACATAATTACTACAAATACCCACAATTCAAATAATCATTAAACCACATACATTGAGATCTAATAAACCATTAAACCACCATAACTTAGAATCTGAAATATAGAATTAGCTAAGTTTATTGAAATAAAATGAAACAAAAATTCCACAAGGATTATATAATAAAATTCTTAGGTGACTACACATCAAACCTCTACACCTAATTACCAAATGGAGATTCTAATAATTTGAGTGAATACATTTTTTCCTCAAATGATAACTTCATTTCTAATCCAAAATATCATTTGTTATTAAAATAAAATAAAATGGCTACTCTCCTAGATATTTATTATGACATTATTTCTCCAACCAACTAAAACAAAGATGAAATAAACACCTATAAACTAAACAAAAAGGGATAAAATATCCTGCAAAATGGACAAGATAGAAGACACATAGTTGTAATCAACATCTATGCATTGTTTCAAACTCAAGCGTTGACCACCCCATGGACTGACCAACCCACTAATATTTTCCACATGGTGGTAATCAATATTACCGCTCATCTTGAGGCATAATAATTCAAACCTCCACATACCTAGGCCACTGAAGGACGATATGTGACTGCTATTGGCATCACCAACCCTCCAAGTCTTATCTCAGTTTATTTTGACTTATGGGTGACATTTTTCACCTATTGGTATGTTGTTTATGAAAATATTTTGTGTCTTTGTGAATTTATTTAAAACTATTCTATCCATTGATTGATAACATGTGTCCCATAGGGACACTTGGCTTAGATCTATCATGTTGTAGAAATGCCTAACTGATAAGATAAAATTGACGGTGTGCTTAAAAAAGAGCTTGTTATTTTTAGTCATCAAGTGAAATTTTTGGGTACAAAACCCTTTATAAATTTCCAAAAAAATGGAGCAACCTATACATATGTAGAGAATGGAAGGAAACTATATTTGGTAAGTTTTAACATAGAAGGATTCGAAAAATGATATTTTTCGCCATTCAAAGATATAAGTTTTAACTTCAAGGCCCCAAAAAGAGGTGAAATTTGTTGTTATCCAACATATATCTCAAGTAATAATTGTCTCCAAGTGTTCTCCTCGGTGAATATTGGGTGTAAATATAAACTCTAGAGTATTATTTATATAAGTGTCTCTATGTGAATTTACTATGTAAGTTGATCCTCAATTTAAACATATGATGGCCTCAATAATTTTTTTGGGTATAAAAATTACCATTTGATAGTGAGGGCCAAGTTTAATCTATTAAACTTTAACTAGTTCTAAAAAGAAGGGAAATAGTTAGGAAAGAAATATATATGTTTATAGATGTTTTTTGAGTGTCCTAGGAAATCTAGAGATGATCTTGAGAGTTCTTAAAGGTAAATTAGAAGTGACAGAGGAAATGCATAATCGGTTTAAAGTGGGAAAAGGATGTCAAAAGATCAAAATTTATGCTAGAGATCCAACTTTGCTAAGAGGTGTCATAATTGATGTTGTTATCTACTTTGTACCAAAATTAGGGTACTAAATAATGCCTCCCTTTAATGTGGCATATGAATTACATTAAAAGAAAAAATTTACCTATACTTACCTTGAGATAATTGTACACAATTAAACTAGAACACAAAAAATAAATAATAAGATAAATAAAAATAAAATCTAAAAGCTAATATCATAAGTGTCCTTTGGTTGGGTTATTAAGCAGATTTTCCCATCAATTTTGGATATTTATGTGCTCCCAAACACATGAGAAGAATTCAAAAATGAGGTAATATGATGGGTTTGATAATTGGGGGATGAATATCTATATAATATAGTGGGTATGGTAATCCTATGTTTATGAGATGAGTTTCAACCTTAGGTGTATAAGGTATTATAGGAGTGCTAGGATAAGATTAGTAAGGGAGGGTAATTAATATATTTTATGGGTAATGAAGGAAATTTGGAAATGGCGGGTATTGGATAATTGACCACATTAATTATATTTCGTAGTGGGGAACATGGAGGATAATGAAGAATTGATCACAGTATTTTATTTGGTGGTAGGAGACATTGAGGATAGTGAAAGATTGATGTGGATGGGATAGTCAATAGCATTAAATTAGGTGATAACATTGATTATTTAGATAATTGACATAAATTAATCAGATGTAAATTATACATGTAATTCTATGGGATTTAGATGAGGTGACGAATTTAATTGATTATTGTGGTAGTGTAATTAGGGTGTCTACCTTTTACCCTCTTTGGAAGCATTTTGATTTAGTGACACCCTTTCAAATAAAGTGAAAAATAGAGATGGATCAAATGATATGTCCCTAGTGGTAAGGCTAATATAAATAGGTAAGGACTTGAAAATGTTTATTAATGAGCCACTTCAATGGGTTTTATGAAGGGATCATGGAGAAAATTTACAAGAGAGATGATACTTGGAAATGTTGAATGATGGGCCACTTCAATAGAATTTTGTGAAGAGATCAATGAACTAATTCTAAAAGGTATTATTATTTCAAGATATGATGCCCCTAGTGGCATTATTGGTGGTATGATTACGTGAGGAAAAGAGTTTTCCCAAAGCAAAATTTTTAACAAATTTTATGTATTTGAGAATACAAAGTGATCAATGTGTGATTGATGATGGTCTCCTCAAAAAATGTTTGATGGAGTGATTGAGGGTGAATATGATAATGCCCCATAGAGATGGAAAACATGGATGAAATATACGGTATTTTTTTTTAAAAGAAGAGAAAAAGTGAAGATAAGAAAGGAGGATGAAGGTGGAATGGTTATCTGGATGATGTAGTGAGAGAGAAAGATGGATGTGTATATGGTGACGGTGAGGTTAATAGAATTGATTGAAGAAGAAGAAAATAGAATGGTGATGAAAGAGGTAGGTAGGGTAATCAAGAGGTATATGGTGAAAATAAACCTTGATGTTAAATGAGAAAAATATGAGGAAGGAGGAGCTAAAATTGTTTTCTTGATGATGTATTGAGGGATAAATATGGTGGTTTGTGAGGTGAGGATGAGGTGAATAAACTTAGTTGATCAAGAAGAAAATATATGAAAATTTTAAATGAGTGACATAGGGGAATCCATAGTGAGTTGGTGACAATTGTCCCTGATGTTAGATGAGAAAAACATGGAGATGGAAGTTTGGAGTAAAGAAAATAAGGTGATTTTAAGAAATCCTTAGATAAGTCAAAAACATTGAGATGTAAGGAAGAGGGTTGTCAATGTGGCATGTAAGTGAGCATGTAATAAACCACATAGATATGCATATGTAATTCGATGACCACGCCCAAATCGATTATCAGAGGAAAGAAAAAGGTTTAGTGTCAGGATTAAGGTAGAAAATGATGAGGGACAATAAGGTAAGTACTAGGATGTGAGGTGATGATGAATAACATGAACTAGGAAATAAAAAGGTGAAAGTTGGTGAATCAAATTAAATGAACAAGTTGGTTTGGAATAAAAAATAAAAATTAAATATGAGTCATGGAGGAGCAGTAAGAATAGGATTGAAAATATGAAGATAGAGAAGGAAGTTTGGGGAGGGTGGAATCGGATATGGGATAATGTTAGTCAATCGGTGGTTCATGAAGGAGTGTGTGTCAATGGGAATGGTAGGAGAAGGTGGCAAAGAAGAATAAAGAAATATGATGAAGATATTGTAAGGTAATGAAGTTTTAAATTAGGATGATGAGGGGTGTGAGTAGTGTTCTATGTAGGGGGAGCATAAACAATGTGAAAATGCCCATGGTTATGATGGGGAGTAACTTATTAGGAGAGGTGTAAGGGATGTGTGGTGAAGATGAGGTTTAGAAGTTAAATATGAGGATAGACAAAGGAATGGATGACCATGGTGGAGGATGATGATATGCAAGATGGTTGACTTGTCTCAAGGAGGATCGTTAAGTAATATTAACATGTTACATGATGGATGAATAAGATTCCAAAGATAAACGAGGGTGAAATATGGCGAGATTAGGTTCATGGGTAAGTTTGAGTGGATAGATGAAATGTGAAATATGAGTACTATAAAATAATTTTCTTATCTTGTATGAAGATCCATAATTTGTTTGAGAATATTTATTTTAATATAGCATATGACATGATGCACCATGATATATAATTTCATGATGATCCTATTGTAATATGTGTGAGGACCTGAATAAAATAATAAATAAACCCACATGTAATACATGAATACAAATAAACAAAATATCATATGAAAAGATTCACTATAATATAGAAGATTATAATGCCCAAAAATATTCGTCAAAAACACAAGCCATAAACAGGATGATTTTATTATTTAACTACTTGCATACATAACAGTTAGAGATCACTTAGTACAACACAATAAGATCTAATATACTTACACAAAAATGGAATCACTCAAGAGATGAAGTATGAAAAAGGCTTTACACCAAATGTAAAGGTGAATCACATTACCAAGCCTTCTTATAAGACTTACAAATGGGAATAATAATTCATTTACTACCATTTTTAAATCCACTAAGGAATTATATTATCATTTGGTTCCTCCTGTTAGGAAAGTTATTGTTTACTTTAGTTTGTTAAACCCGTATCTCTATTAACGGGTCATTTGTTATTTATGCTTCCTATTAATACAGAAGTCAGTTTGTATCTATTTGGCTATTTAATGGCCATAGCATTGTTCGATTAATATAGAGAAGGTGATTACTTCATTCAACATGGTAATAGAGCGGGTTAAGTATTCACACTGTGGCATTGTTGTAGACCTTTGTAGGAAGTGGATCTGTTCTGAGAGTGGATCCTCCTAAGCTCAAGTCAGTTCAAAGATCAGATTCAGAGTTCTAAGTGCACATTCTGAGGTATTCTTGTGTTTTTTGAACTTTTACACAATTGCTGGTACGTCATTCTTGCTGGGACTGGTTATTGGGTGATACTGGTCTATTGGAATATTTGTATTCTTCAATGCATTTATAATATGTGCATCCCAGATTCAAGATGATTATGGCGTAGACTCTGTAGAAAACACGGGCGCTGCATAAAATCATGCACTAGACTGTGTTTTTCCTGAGGGCGTAGGGATGCTTGTGGAGTTCTGACATCTCTATGATCTACATATCTGTAATTTTTTTTAGATCTATATTTCAAAATGAAGATTCATCATGATTGATCGTATGATTTAGATCTTGTTCCAGTTCTATTCATAAATTAGTAATGTTCAATAGATATACGGCAGGTAATAACGTCCATCAGATTCTTATCTAGTCACACCAATTCTGGCAGTGTATGTAGTAGACGCATGGATATGAAATGTTTCAGGTCTACGCAAAGCTCAGGAATAATATGCTTGGGTAGTATAGCCCAATGAAAGAGTGATCTCTGATGAATGCATGCAAACCACGCAGCTTTACCATCTGCCCGCAACTCTCCATGTGGCTCTCCAGTCGCGCAGGTCTGCATAGTAAAAGTTTGTTTGTCCTCATAATTATATTACTGGCAGATTTCCCGAGGTTCATTACATTGATATTTGTGTAAGACTTGTAAAAATAGCTTGTTGAATAGTTGTTTGCATAAGCAACGTGGAGTTTGGGTCAAATATTTTATATGGTTAATGCATATAGTAATAGTCTTCATAAGACTATTATCATAGTTGTGAGGTATTAGTTAACTTAAGTCTCTCGTCATTTATCATCAAATATAAATATAGTCTTTTTAAATGTTAAAAAAAAAAAAATCCCCAATTTTGTCATAATAGTATATGTCAAAATGTCATTATTGTTATTTAAAAAGTAATTGTATTTTATTACTTTTTAAAATTATTTGTACGTGTATCGTCAAGGTAATAGAGTCAATGCGTCAAAGTATGTCTAGGTGAATAATAGGGTATTGTGTCTAATATTTTGTTTGTAAAGGACGCATTCTCGGTAGTAACCGACGTCCAGGCGTCAAGTCTATCCAAAGTGAAGGAACATGGATAAGATCAGTCACATTGAAAAATTTGATGGCAAGGACTTCCATACCTGGCAAGTTCAAACTCAATTGATCCTAATACATAAAAATTTGTGGGAAATTATTGCTGGCAATATATCAAAACCAACTAATACAGATGAAGTGGCAAAAGGGAGAGTAAAGATCGAAAAGCTATAGTGATCATCGGATTAGGATTATCGATGCATATCTGCATCATATAGACCTATGAAAGACTTCAAACATCATCTGGATGACATTAAACAAATTGTTTGGGTCGGAAGCGGGAGTGTAGTAGTGGCACTCAAACAGAAGTTATTCGGGCTCAAGATGGAAGAAGGCGAAAGCATGGTGCAACACATAAGTAAGTTTCATTCTATTTACAATCAATTAGCTGGAATAAAAGTTGATGTGCCCTGATGATGATGTTAAACAATGTTACTTAATCTAGGATGACATTAAACTAATATGGTATTTACATTGAGTAAAGTAAAGCGGGTTTGGAAGATCGTAGTAGATCGAAGAAGAAACTCAAACTAAGAAAAGTTATTCGGAAGAAAGTCAAGATGGAAAAAAGGCGAGATCAGCATACTAAAAGCGGATACAAATCACATAAGTAAGATTTCATTCTATTTAGCAAACAAATCACTACTATTGCAAACAATCGTCATTTGGAATAAAAGTTGATTTGCTTGATGGAAAACAACAAGAAACATGGTGGATGATGACGATGATGATGTTAGAATCAATAAATAATGATAATGGGTATGATTCGAAGACTATCTATACTAGATAAAATACATTAGAGGATGGAGGACACACAGGATGGAGGTCAATCAGCGACCTCTTGCTATTATAATAAAAGCATTTGACTTGTGTGATTTGTTTAAAGTGGGATTCATCTTTTGTAGTGGTTTCTAAATAATGGAAAAGAATATGACACAATATTCCATTTCCATTACTGCATGAAAGTGAGCTGTAACCTCGTAGTGTATAAACATAGTGAAGAAAATGAAAGAAAAAAGTACAAAATCATGATACTGAAGAGGATGAGAAGGGGCTCGTAAACAGGGGGTTCCTATTTTTGAATAGGGGTTCCTTTGGATGGACGGGGGTTCGTAAACAGAGGTACAAGATCATGAGCAAGCAAAGGAAAGCAAGCTGAAAAAAAGTGTGATATATCATGTAAACACTAAGGGGGATGTTAGGAAAGTTATTGTTTACTTTAGTTTGTTAAACCCATATCTCTATAAATCATTTGTTATTTATGCTTCCTTTAATACAAAAAGTTTGATCTATTTGGATATTTAATGGTCATAGCATTGTTCAATTAATATAGGGATGGTGATTATTCCAAACAGTATGGATTATAAAAAACAAGAAAAAAATTCAACACTTATGTCTCCACTTAAAATTATCAAAAATTATACCTCCACTAAGGCTAATCTACCATTACATTGTTTGCTCCATTAGATTTCATACAAGGTTTCTCTTCAAGTTCTAGATTATACCTCCAAAATGAAATAGTACTTCCCCATACACATAAAAACTCTTGTATGCCCCATATTTGGTGTACATGCAAAAATAAAAACATTCAATAGATCATGCACATGCTCAAATGATAAATTAAATCACATTATGAAATAAAAAGAGATGGGGGAGAGAGAAGAAGATATTACATCCATATTGTTCATAGTTTCCAATGCTTACATTATTAATTATTGAATCTAACAACCTTAACATGGTTCCATCATAGCCCCTATGATAGAGCGTGTAGCAAAAGAGGGTATAATTAGAGGCACATTGAATGGAGGATTTTTATAGTTATGGGATAAATTAGAAGGGATAGTTTTATCATGGAGATAAGTGTAGATGTCTCAATACAAAGGGGAAGTAGGAACAACAATATCACATAACATATAATAATCTGACACAACATCTCGCAAATATTTTTAGATTCTTGACCAAGAACTGATACCACATAGTATACTTAGATATTTCTAGCAAGAAACTAATCATGTCCATGATATCCATGATTAACTAAAATTAAACTAAACTAGGATAAGTATAGTCACTAGTTAATCTAAATAGGAGGACTAAAATGTTTTATAAATGAACTAAAATAGTATGGAATGATTATAAATAAATATAATAAGTGAAATGAAACCCTAAAATGAAAGAAAGGTAAGATAAATGGCTTAGTTGATTAGAAGAGACTGTCACAGGTTGTCACGGGTCTAGAAATAAAATCTTGAAGTGTAGGTGACCACTCAGAAGATCTTTGAAGGCTGGATCTAGAATATCTGAACTGACTGGGGTTCCTGGGAAGGTACTGGGTGCCCAAGGGTGCCCTGGTCTCTGTAAATGTCCAAAATATGAATTTTTTATGGTCGCAAGATGATTTTCTACTCTTCCTGTCTATCACTCACACTTGGATTCGCTAAGTTGAGCCGAATGTGTAAAATAATAAGATGACGACCTGTAAGAAGAAAGGAAGTTTCAAAACCATAAAAATAAAAGATACGAGTTGAATGGGTTGGAATGACCTCAAACACCAAACTAATGGTCTTATCTTCGAGCGTTGCACTACATTTTGGACCGAATGTAGTTCTAGTGTGTGTGTGTGTGTGCATGTCATGCCATAGGTGCTCTTGTATCAGTCATACTTTGTGAAGTGGCGAGAAATAATAAGTATAGAAAATGTAATAGCATGTGTGCATGGAATAGAATAGAATTCCTCCCCTTATGTTGTGTGTGTTGATGTAAATCTCCTAGCCTTGATGCATGGCACTATGTGGATAGAAGTGATGAAATGGATGTAACTCTATATGGAATGATATTAGTATGTGACATTAGGCCCTTTTTATAGCCTTATAACTTTATATTTATAGGTTTCTCAAGCTCTAATTTCATAATTATCCCCGATATCGCTTGACTAGGAAAGAGATAAGGATGAAAAACGGCTAGAAAGACCCAAAAATAAGCGGGAAAGTAGCACATGGATCGGGCGCCCTAGTGGGACCAGGTGCCTTGGAGTGCCCATTTACAAGCTTGGGCACTCTGTTTTAGGCTAAAATGTAAGGACATTTGTGAAATAGACGCATATGTATGAAGGAATGTGCATGAATGACGAAATAAAATATAAAATATAAAATAAAGGTTTCCAAAAGGTGGGATTAATTAGTACTTTATTCACTTGAGAACCTTCTAAATAGTAGTATAAGACTAGGCTAAATAATGCCTAAAGTGCATGATTTTGTGTCTACATTTTTCCCCCACTTTATGTTGGTGAGCGGAACACTCGGTAACATAAAGTAGATAGAGATGCGTACCTGATATCCACATAGACTGTAAAATAAATACGTGCCGATGGACTAGACTCAAGCATGGAATGACAAAAATAAAAATGTGGAGGAACATGGATTCTAAAGATGAAAAATGCGCATAAAAAGTGATGAGAGTGAACCTAGGGTGGAATGCATGTGTGACTATTTTTGTGTGTAGTGTGCCTGTATGGTTAGTAAAGGCAAGTGTCTGTAGCGGTGTGTTTTCATTTTCATTTTCATTGTTGTTGTTGTTTCCCTTAATTTAACTACTTGTTTCTCATATGGCTAGACCCGCAAGGAGAAAATAATAAAGTAGTCAAATATGTATGTATGTAAAAATGTTGTGTAAAATCTGCATGTGTATAGAAATATGTAAAGTACACAAATTTAAAATACATGAAAAGGAAAATGTAAATGGAACATGTACACCAGATCCATGTCAAGAAAAAGGGTGTAAAAGGATATCTTGTACTATTGCAGTTTTTTTGGGTGATCTTACACCACCCTGGCTAAAGAAGTATAGGGAGGAAATGTGTTATATCCTCCAACCTTTAACCACTTATACTGAAATTTATGATGAGATCTCTATATTTTCCTGGTTTTTTGTATGATCGATGCTATTAGACAGAGTAGTGTAGAGAAGCACACCCATTGTAACCCCTAGTCATGTAAGCTCGCTCTATAGAATATGAAGGACACCATGTCTTGTAGAGGCCATTGTGTATGGAGTTCGTATACTAGTTTGAACTTACTCGATCTATGTGAACCGGTGTAAATATGTTGTGTTATTAGGAACCCTCAATGATGTCCCCCCTCTTTGGGTGCATGTGACATTGTTGAAAGGAGAATGTGGCCCCAAAAGAGGACCAACCACACTCTAACCTGTAGAACTCTGTCCTGCAGGGGAAAGGAAATCTCTTGGTAGATACAAAATCATGTACAAAAGGGGATGGCTAGCCAAAACAAGTGTTAGTACGAAAACATATGCATGTAATAAGAAATGTGAAATACGTGAGACAATGTAGAAACTACCAAGCACGGTAGTGTAAATATGCAAGAATAAAAGTAGGCTAAAAAAAGTGGGTTGTAAACATGGGACATCACTCACGATTTTGTAAGACACATAAGAAAGTAGTCTAACATGTGTAATAAAGTGAGCATGTAAAACACTAGTAAGCAAGAGTAAATGTTCCCCCGAGTGGATGGAATGCGTATGTAGTGAGGTTCATTTTTTTCCCCCTCGTGATCAAGAATGAACCGTAAACAATATTACGTCAATAGGAAATGGTCGGGTAGTGTTGTTTGTGTCTATCATGTTGTGATGAGTGTGTATATGAAATGGTGATGAAAGGTGACATGTGGAGATATTTCCATGAGCCCTATAGAAAAAGTACATATCATGACTTGTTAAATGGAAGATTGATGATTTATCCCTAAGTGTATATCACTATAGAATGAGTAGATGGGGATGGGTGATGATTTATCCTAAAGCGTATGTCACTACAAGATGAATAATAAGAAAGGAGTGGTGATGTAATGTAAGGGTGTATACCACTAAAAAATTATAGAATGGCGGTGGTGATTTTTCCTATAGTGTATACCACTATGATATGGTAGAATGGGTGATGATTTAACCTAAGGTGTATGTCACTAATGCTAGAAATGTCACATGAGGAAAATGTCACATGGTGAATGTAAGTTCCATTTCATTGGTAAACCCACAGTAGTCGAGTATGAACCGAGAAACTAGAGTGCATCATAGGGTGGTAAGTGTAGCATGTTGTTGAACCTAGAAAATGACTAAGTCCTAAAGAAAAGGATGGGCACGTGCAGAAAACACTATAGGTAAAATCACGTAAGTGAAGGCACAAAAGGAGAGAAAGGTTGGCATGTGGGGGCAGGAGAAGGGTTTAAGGACTTAGCCACATTTTAGTTAAATGGCATCACATATGAAACACGTGAAGTTGCGGATAAGTGTAATGATAACAAGGCTATTACATGGAAACTTGAGGCTCAAGGAAAGAATATTCTAGGGAATATTTATGGTAATGGATTGGAAATTGGAGGTTTTTATGGTTAGTTGGCATCTTCATGGCTTGGGAACTTAAGTAGATTAGGATATGATGACATTCGGCATGTGGTCTGCTTCTAGGATGATGATCAAGAAAGCTTCCATTCTTATTTAAGTATAGAAACATGTGTGGAGGTTCTATCCAAAATGTACCCCTTGCTACTCCTTTCATTCTTCCCTCTCTTGTGCCTCAGTCATAATTTTTTTGCTTTTTAGGCACTCAAAACTTTTGGAAATGGCACCATTGGATAGAGCTCTTTCTCATCTTTCCAGAAAGGTAAAGTTTTCCTCCTAACTCCATGTATTTTTGAAGTTATGGCCCGTGGAGTTTTTGTGGGAAATTTTCCCCTGAAAGGCCCGTAACTAATGAAATGGTGCCACGTGTCCAAGGAAGTGGTGGGGGTCGGAGGAAAACTTGGTTTTTTTACCAAGTGTTTGGAAAAGTTTTCAAAAGGGATATTTTTTTCCCCATGAGGCCCACCGGTGAATCAGATTATGCCACGTGTCCAGGGGGAAAAAATTGAAAAATTGACTAAGTGTTAGCGCCATGGAAAATTTCAAAAGGAAGGCCCGCCGACCAATCATGTTACGACACGTGTCCTATGGCATCGGACCTTTGGAGGGTGGAGGAAAGATTGGAATTTTGGTGAAGTGTTTTGGTAAAAGGGAATGGAGAAGTTTTTGGCCCGCTGCCCCCCCGACCAATCATATTATGCCACGTGTCCATGGGCACGCGGGTAGCGGAGCGTGGGGGGAGATTGGGATTTTTTCCCAAAAGCTAAAATGAAAAGGAAAAATGTTTACCCAGGCCCCACGTCTAGTAAGATACCATGCCACGTGTCCCGGACCGGTGGGGGTGGGGGAAATTTGGGAAATTTTCCCAAAGGAAAAGGAAGGAAATTTCAAAGGAAAAAAATCCCCCGAATGCGAACCAATCACATCTTGCCACGTGTCGGTGGTGGCAAAAGATACAAGACAAGCCCGCATGGAAAATTTGAAGGGAAAGGCCCACAACGAATGAGGTTTTGCCATGTGTCGAGTCAAGAAATAGGATCAAACAGTGATGGAAAATTTAGGAGGAGGATAGCCCGCGCCCAATCAGCACGTGCCACGTGTCCTCAGATCATCGGCGGCCGTGGGGAATTTTGGAAAATTTTCCAAAGGGCAAAACAATGGAAAATGAAGCATTAAAGGCCCGCCCAATCAAAACATGCCACATGGCACCTAGAATGGTGGAGCATGGGGAATTTTGGAAAATTTTCCAAATGACCAAAAAGTGGAAAATTTAAAAAAATTTTGCCCGCCAATCCGATTTGGCCCTGTTTTGCCCTAAAATTTCAAACGGCCATATCTTTCGATCCAGAGCTCGGTTTTTCACGTTCTTTATATCAATGGAAAGATGGTGAAATTATCTACAAGATTGGGGTCATTTTTGCATTTTGATGGATTTTGGAGAGAGAAAATTGAAAAATGCCTCTGGCACGTGGTCATGGACAGAAATGACGTTTCAACCACCATTTTTAATGAAGAATGGCTCGCATTCTCTCCCAGCATGGCGAAAAATGTCAGGGGATGGGCCTGTAAGGATGCCCATGCTATTTTAATGTGTTTTGGGTTGGTGGTTGAAGCTCTCCCATGTTTTCCCATGTTTCTCTCTCCTGGGGTCGTGGCTTGCACTGTAAAAGCTAGAATGGGTTCATTTTGAAAAAAAAGAGACACTTTTTCAGCTCTGCAACTTCCCTTTTTCTTCCTTTTTGGTAGAATTTGTGGAAATTTTTACCTTTCCATGCAATACAACACCCCTTTTGCCTCTTGATCACTGTAATGCATTGTATTGGATCTGGAATGTTAATATATGCTCTGTGATTAAAATCCCTCAATCCTTTCATATATCTACCATTGTTTTCTGATCTTTCATTACATTTTGAGCAATTTGTGCATGCTTTGTGTTGTGTTTTCTTGTGGATTGTGTATGTATTGTAGTATCAGGTGTCTGCAACTCCTTTGGTGCATCACCTCATTAGCATTAGCTTCATTTTCTTGCATTCCCTATCTTTGTCCCCTTGGAATTTAGGGTAGGAACTAGGAATTCAAACCTCTGCAACTTGTAAGTGATATATCTGATCAGAGGAGTTGAGGAACCAGCCTCTAATCTGGAGATTCCTCTCCCATTTTTACAAGTCCCACACTTGGGGAGAGGATTCAATGTTGTGCAATCACACTGGATGTCCAAGATGTCAAACTAGAAGTCTGATCAACATCCAGGGGTGCTGCTGATTTGCAACAATAGTTTTGGCATGCCCAGTGGGACCTTAGAGGTCTTCATCTTCTTTGCAACAAAATTGATGTGCATTTTTTGCAAGTTTCTTGCTTAAAAGAGCCCTAAATTACACATCTGGTGACTCCAAGGAAGAAGAATCAGCTGGTTTTAGCAGTGCAGACCTGAAAACTCATGAGAAGAATCACCACAAGGTCAAGAGTTGGAGAAGAAGAGGTGTTGTTTGAGTATCTGTAGTTATCTCCAAGAAGAAGGAAAAGAGGGAGGAGAATTCAAAGGTCTCCATCTCCACCAAACAAGAACTCTATCAACTCCTCCACCTGGTAGGCCTTTCATTCAATCAACAAGGGTTCTAAGGCCAATCAGAATGGCACAAAAAACCCTATGTCAATTTCACTGGCAGCAGCCCACTTGCTCTCAATGCACAAAATCCAATCCCAGTTGCAGCATTGAAGAACATCCCATACTTTACTGGAGAAAATCAGACCACTCTGGTGATCATGTTAAGGATATTGCTAATATTTGTGCAATCCATGAGATCAATGAGATGCAAGTTGTTGTCAAACTGTTGGCATCTTCATTCAAAGGGAAAGCTTTGCAATGGTTCAGGAGTCTTGCCTCAGGTTCTATCCAAAATTGGAACCAGCTATGTATAGCCCTCCATGAGTAGTTTGGAGAAAAGGGAGACAACTTGTCCCTTTTGGAAGCAGTGACAACCATCAAGAGAGCTCCCAATGAGCAGCTGACTGACTTCAACTTCAGATTTCAAATGACTTGGGAGAGAATTCTAGTGGTAGTAAGGCCAGCAGTAGAAGGTGCTTTTCTATATTACCTTAAAGCTTTAAATTCTGATATTTCTATGTTAATTCAATCCATGGGAGGCACAACTATCCCTGTTGCTTATAGCATTGCCATTAGAGCTGAAAATTGTTTGATTCAAGCTGGCAAGCTAGCTCCTAGGCCTCCAATGCCATTGTTTCCAAGTTTAGAGAGCCCAAACACTAATCAAATGCCTATTTTAGCCCCTATTCCCACTCCTAGGAATTAGAATTCAAGTGAAGCTTCTACTTCATCTTCTAGTGCCTCAAATGAACTTCAAGAAGTCATGAAGCAATTGCAAAATCTAGGTAATGAGCTGGTTACACTCAAGAGGCAAGCAAGCCCAAGGTTTTAGGCCTTCTTTCCAGCCTCAAGCTCAGCCTAATAGGCAGCCATACCAACCTCAAAGACCACCCAATCCAGTTGCAAATTTAAACCAAGCAAGACCTCCTGCCAACAGACCATTTCAGCCCTATAATCCCAATGCTATATCTACCTCTAAGGCATTAGTGCCAGTGCAAAACAACATAGCTCAAGAGTATGATTGGTGTTTCCCATGCAATGAACCTCACAACCAGTCTATGTGTTTCAATGGTGCCTTAAATCAAGCATTAATGGTGACAACTACTGGTGTGGAGGGTGAAGGTAGTCAAGGAAATAACCAACAACAAGAAACATTCCAGCAGCAATCAGCTCCAAATGATACTACACTTGTAAACTGGCAGGCAGAGGATTTTTGTGGCATGAATCAAATAGTTTCCCAAAGTGTTGCAGCCAACACAAGGTCAAAAAGGAGGAATTTGGGTGAAGAACAGCCATTGGCTCCAAATAATCCACAACCTCCTACTACTCCACAAATTATTGGCAAACAAAATTCAGTTCCAAACACACAAGGGCTGCCTAAAACAGCTCCTAGGCCAACTCAAATGCTAGTTGTTGCTGCCCATATGCAAGGAATGAATGTGCTAGGCCAAGGGACAGCAAAGAGATGCTTCATCTCCATTCAACATCATTGATCAGATGAAGAAGACAAATGTAAACATATCAATGTGGGAATCACTATCTATCCCAGGCCAAAGAGATTTGCTACAAGCTGCCATGAAGGACTAGTCAACTTCAAATCAGCAAGTCCAAATGCAAGAGAAGGTGCTCACAAATTTTGCCCGGCTGAAGGGAATCATGGAGGACAACAAGGTAAAATGTTGAAGCCCCCTCCATTCTATGTTTCATTGATCATTGGAAACCAATTAGTACACAATTGCATGATTGATTCGGGGCAAGTAGTTCAGTAATGCCCAAGAAAATAGCTGATCAGTTGGGAATTAGTATGAAGTCATATCCAAAGGGGTAGTGCAATTGGATGGGACAGCAGTAACAATAGTTGGAGTGATAAAAAACTTGAGTCTTACCTTGCATGCATGCCCCAACGTTGTTGTTTTGCAAGATGTCTCAGTAATAGATCTTCCACCACTCTTTGCCCTATGTTTATCAAGGGATTTCATAGCCAAGATTGGAGGTTACTTATCTACTGATTGGTCACACATGTTGTTTAGAACAAGATATGGAACTAAAGCCACAATCAGATCTGAACCTATTGCAAACTTTCACATTGAGCCTTACACTCCAAGTCAGATCAATACCAATTGTTCAGCGTTTGATCAAGAGGATTATCCAAGCACTGATGAAACTGACACCAAGGTAGGAAGCATCCCAGATCTAACTCTTGATGAATGGGAAAACAAGGTGCATGCTTTTGATCCTTATCAAGAAATAGAAGAATCTGAGCTAGGAGTCTATTGCATGCATGAAGAAAATCAGCTTATTCCTAGCATCACCAAGCCAAACCACAAGGATGACAATGAGGTATGGTAGTTGTTTTTGATGGATCAAGGAGTAGACAAGGTGCAGGAGGTGGAGCTATGCTTGTTTCACCTCAAGGAGTTAAGTATTATTCAGCTTTTAGATTTCAGTTTGCATGCTCTAATAACACTGCTGAATATGAAGCCTTGATACAAGGATTGCATTGGTCAATCAAGAGAGGAATAAAGAACTTGCAAGTCTTTGGTGACAGTGAGTTGATTGTCAACCAAGTTAAGGGGGCAGCATTTTGTCAAGAATGATCTACTCAAGTGCTACAAAAATAGGGTGTGGGACCTCATTGAAGATTTTGAGGGCTTTGGCATAAAATCCATTCCTAGAAAAGAGAACCAAGCTGCTGACAGGCTTGCAGCAGTTGGGGCAGCCTTTGACGTTGTTGAAAGCATTCAAAAAGACAAGGTATAGCCAAACATCCATGTGATTGTGAGGCCTTCAGTGCAGACAACAATGTAAGTTGGCAAGTGTTTGAAAATGATCAGCAAATCATCCATTTCTTGTAAGAAGAGGTTGAGTTCTCAGCTAAAAATAGGAAAAGTTGGAGCAGCAGTATGGTGACCAAGTGGTACAGCTGAGAACCAACAAACTACCAAAGGGACTTATTACTTTGGAGTCCATTTTCAATCCTAATGATCAGTTTAGGAAGGAGAAAGCAAACATTCAAGTCAAGGGAGAAGATTCAGTGTCCATCTTGGTGGAAGAAGGCAAATCACTCCAAGTTGGTAAGGTGACAACTGAGCAAGAAAGGTATGAGTTCATACAACTTTGTCAAGAATTCCCTGATGTGTTTGCTTGGAGCTATGAAGATTTGAAAGGTTTCAATCCCAAGTTAGCTCAACACACCATTGAATTGGATCCAAGTACTAAACCCATCAGACAAAAACAAAGGCCAGTCAATCCACACATGGAGCCTCTCATGAGAAAGGAATTGAATAAGTTGATAGAATCAAGAATCATATTCCCTATCAAGCATTCTAGTTGGGTGGCCAACTTGGTTCCAATTAGAAAGAAGAGTGGGGAAATCAGATTGTGTGTTGACTTCAGAGATTTGAATAGAGCATCTCTCAAGGATCATTATCCACTTCCTTCTATGGAGCAGATTTTACAAGTTGTTGCTGGCTCTGAGAGGTTTTCATTACTTGATGGCTATTCGGGGTATAATCAGATTATGGTGAAAGAAGAGGATCAGTTCAAGACAGCCTTTACAACCAAATGGGGAACTTATGCATATAGGAAAATGCCATTTGGGTTGTCCAACGCTGGAGCTACTTTCAAAGAGCAATGGACATGGCATTCAAGGGTTTGATTAACAACATTGTGCTGATATATCTTGATGATATCACTATTTTTTCAAAAAATGCAGCAGACCACCTCTTTCATTTGAGACAAGTGTTCCAAAGGTGCAGAAGATTTGGAGTATCCTTGAATCCTAAAAAGTGTATTTTTCTAGCCCATGAAGGAAAACTCCTTGGCCACATTGTCTCCAAAGAAGGATTAGCAATTGATCCAGAAAGAGTTGAAGCCATAAGAGCACTACCATTTGCCAAGCCACAAGAAGGCCCTTCAAAGTTTCTTGGGGAGAATAAATTTTGTTTGGAGGTTTGTCCCAAATTTTGCAGCCCTTGTCAAGCCTATCACCAAGATGTTAAAGAAAAGCATGGCTTTCAAATGGACAATAGAAGGAAAAGGAAAGTTTTGAAGCAATCAAAGAAGCCATCTCTCAAGCCCCAACTCTCATCAACCGGATTTCTCCAAGGATTTCATCCTCTATGCATTTGGGGGTGATGATACTATTTCTGCAATTTTGGTACAATAGAACAAAGACAATGATGAGCAGCCAATTGCTTTCTTCAGCCAAAGCCTGGAGGATTATGAGGTGAGATATTCTTTCATTGAAAAGCATGTTCTTGTAGTAATCAGAAGCTTGAAGAAATTCAAGCATCTAGTTTCAAACAACAAGGTTCAGTTGTTGGTTTCTCATGTGGGAGTTAAAGACTTCCTCCTCAACAAAGACTTGAATGAAAAGAGAGCAGGTTGGATTACTCGTGTCATGGAGTATGACATTGAGATCAAAGTCACCAAGTTGGTCAGAGGAAAAGGATTGTGTGAGCAGCTGATTTTGAGCAAACAAAAGGAAGCATGCAATGAGAAGGAGGTTGTTTTGGCATTGCAAGACAGCCATGAGCAAGGAAGCACTCAAGAGGAGAATGATGGTGTCCTCACTCCTTGCTGGACCCAAGACATAATGCACTTCCTAAACATAGGTCTATGCCCTCCAGAGATGAACAAGACCAAAAGAAGACACTTCAGATTGCAGGCTGTCCCATATGCCCTTGTTGATGGTGTTTTGTTCAAAAGGGATGTGAATGGAGTGTTCTTTGAGATGCATTAGTACAAATCAGATTCATAGGGTGTTGGAAGAGTTCCATGGTGGATCAGTGGTGGTCATTTTGCACCAAGAGTGATAGCTCTAAAGATCATGAGGGCTGGCTATTATTGGCCCAAGATTTTTAGTGATTGTTATGCATGGATCAAGAGGTGCAAGAATTGTGCATTCTTCATGGGTAAAGAGAGGCTAGCTGCCCTTCCATTGCATCCAATTTTAGTTGACCAGCCATTCATGCAATGGGGTTTGGACTTCATTGGAGTCATTAATCCCAATTCAAGCCAAGGGCACAAATGGATTTTAACAGCCACAGATTACTTCACCAAGTGGACTGAAGCAGTAGCACTCAAGGAAGCAAATGAATCTAGCATCCTAGACTTCTATGAGGGAATAGCAACCAGATTTGGCATACCTGCTACAATAATATCAGATAATGCATTGGCATTCATTGGGTCCAAGGTGACTGAATGGGCTGTCAAGAATGGGATCTACCTAAGCACTTCATCAAACTATTACCCTCAGGGTAATGGCCAGGCTGAATCTACAAATAAGAACTTGTTAAGAATCATTAGGAGGACCCTTGATGAAAATCAGAGATCTTGGCATACTAAGTTGAAATCAGCCTTATGGGCTGATAGGATAACTCCTAAAAGATCTACAGGTAACTCCCCATTCAAGCTTGTTTATGGAAGAGAGGCAATTTTTCCCATGTCACTTGAGTTGCCAACATTGGAACTCATGAAGCAGTTGGAGTTGTTGGAGTTTGAGCCCATGGAGGTTAGATATGTAGAATTGATGGAGCTCAAGAAATCAGAAATCAGGCATCCCAAGCAATGGAGAAGGATCAAGCTTTGATCAAGAAGACCTTTGATAGGAAGGCCAAGAATAGATCTTTCCAAGTTGGAGATCTAGTGTTAAAATGGGATGCAGATAGAAAAACCGGGAAGGCATTCAAAATTTGATGCCATTTGGAGTGGCCCATACATGGTCACAAAGTGTAAGGACAACAATGCTTTCAATTGTCTTCATTGGATGGTGAAGAACTGTAGATTCCAGTCAATGGGATCTATCTAAAGCATTGCTACTAAAGGGAATTCTCCACCTTGTACATATTAGCTAGGTTTTCATTCCTCCAAGTGCTTATGCACATTGTTTTTTTGTAGATTAGTTTTTTTTTCCCTAAGTGCTTTGGCACAAGCTTGTTTCCTGGAAATGTGTGTTGCAGGCCTTGCTCCAATCAGATGATGTTCCACCCTCCATCTTCCTCCTTGCAGTGTTCTAGTCAGTTGGGTACCAAACAGAGAATTTGATGACTCCATGCCCAATGGATTGCTTCAAGAAACTGGTAACTTCATCCAACAGGTAGATGACCCCTCTGAGTCACCAAAATTGTTATCCAAAATGTACCCCTTGCTCATTTTGTGGCTAACTCCTTTCATTCTTCCCTCTCTTGTGCCTCAGTCATATTTTTTTTTTTTTTAGGCACTCAAAACTTTGGAAATGGCACCATTGGATAGAGCTCTTTCTCAGCTTTCCAGAAAGGTAAAGTTTTCCTCCTAACTCCATGTATTTTTGAAGTTATGGCCGGTGGAGTTTTTGTGGGAAATTTTCCCTGAAAGGCCCGCAGCCAATGAAATGGCGCCACGTGTCCAAGGAAGTGGGGGGTGGAGGAAAACTTGGTTTTTTTACCAAGTGTTTGGAAAAGTTTTCAAAAGGGATATTTTGCCCCGCAGGCCCGCCGGTGAATCAGATTATGCCACGTGTCAGGGGGAAAAAATTGAAAAATTGACTAAGTGTTAGCCATGGAAAATTTCAAAAGGAAGGCCCACCGACCAATCATGTTACGACACGTGTCCTATGGCATCGGACCTTCGGAGGCGGAGGAAAGATTGGAATTTTGGTGAAGTGTTTTGGTAAAAGGGAATGGAGAATTTTTGGCCCGCTGCCCCCACCGACCAATCATATTATGCCACGTGTCCATGGGCACACGGGGGTAGTGGAGCGCGGGGGAGATTGGGATTTTTCCCAAAAGCTAAAATGAAAAGGAAAAATGTTTGCCCGAGGCCCCATGGTGAATGAAAGAGACGCCATGTGTCCCGGACCGGTGGGAGGTGGGGAAATTTGGGAAATTTTCCCAAAGAAAAAGGAAGGAAATTTCAAAGGAAAAATCCCCCCGAACGTGAACCAATCACATCTTGCCACGTGTCGGTGGCGGCAAAAAAAAAGACAAGCCCGCATGGAAAATTTGAAGGGAAAGGCCCACATGAATGAGGTTTTTCCATGTGTCCGAGTCAAGAAATAGGATCAAAAAAGTGATGAAAAATTTAGGAGGACAGGCCGCGCCCAATCAGCACGTGCCACGTGTCCTCAGATCATCGGCCGGCGGGAATTTTGGAAAATTTTCCAAAGGGAAAAACAATGGAAAATGAAGCATTAAAGGCCCACCCAATCAAAACATGCCATGTGGCACCTGGAATGGGCAGAGCATGGGAATTTTGGAAAATTTTCCAAATGACCAAAAAGTGGAAAATTTAAAAAATTTTTGCCCTTGATCCGATTTGGCCCTGTTTTGCCCTAAAATTTCAAACGGCCATATCTTTCGATCCAGAGCTCGGTTTTTCACGTTCTTTATATCAATGGAAAGATGGTGAAATTATCTACAAGATTTGGGGTCATTTTTGCATTTTGATGGATTTTGGAGAGAGAAAATTGAAAAACACCTGGCACGTGGTCATGGATAGAAATGACGTTTCAACCACCATTTTTAATGAAGAATGGCTCATGCATTCTCTCCCAGCATGGTGAAAAATGTCAGGGGATGGGCCTATAAGGATGCCCATGCTATTTTAATGCATTTTGGGTTGGTGGTTGAAGCTCTCCCATGTTTTCATGTTTCTCTCTCCTGGGGTCGTGTGGCTTGCACTGTAAAAGCTAGAATGGGTTCATTTTTGAAAAAAAAGGAGACACTTTTCAGCTCTGTAACTTCCCTTTTCTTCCTTTTTGGTAGAATTTGTGGAAATTTTTACCTTTCCATGCAATACAACACCCCTTTTTGCCTCTTGATCACTGTAATGCATTGTATTGGATCTGGAATGTTAATATATGCTCTGTGATTAAAATCCCTCAATCCTTTCATATATCTACCATTGTTTTCTGATCTTTCATTACATTTTGAGCAATTTGTGCATGCTTTGTGTTGTGTTTTCTTATGGATTGTGTATGTATTGTAGTATTAGGTGTCTGCAACTCCTTTGGTGCATCACCTCATTAGCATTAGCTTTCATTTTCTTGCATTCCCTATCTTTGTCCCCTTGGAATTTAGGGTAGGAACTAGGAATTCAAACCTCTGCAACTTGTAAGTGATATATCTGATCAGAGGAGTTGAGGAACCAGCCTCTAATCTAGAGATTCCTCTCCCATTTTTACAAGTACATAAATGGGTAGAGGAGCACCTGTATCATGAGCTCTATGAGACATTATTTTGTTGTTTTCTAGTAGAGTTGTATGAATTGCTATTAGCATATGCATCAAGAAAGAGTTGGTATTATAGATCTCATGTTTGGACCCAAGAAGAGTATCAGAGGATACATGATGATGATTTGACCTGGACTTATGTTTTTATCACTAGTGGAGAGGTGTGTTGAATGGTTATACCTTAGAATACATAATTTCTACATATTATTTCCTAGATATTACTAAGTGTGAGTTCTTGTGGGAGGAAAGAGGATCATTCTTGTGTGCTATGTCATTAGCCATTAAGATCATGATCATCACTCTAAGTATGGAGGTATTTCCTATGG
This sequence comes from Taxus wallichiana var. yunnanensis, assembly GCA_018340775.1. NCBI lineage: Eukaryota > Viridiplantae > Streptophyta > Pinopsida > Cupressales > Taxaceae > Taxus > Taxus wallichiana. The sequence continues at coordinate 311,875,337 of CM031242.1, forward strand.
CTAGTCAAATTCCCTATAGGTGTGGGGCGTGAAAGTTGGTGTGGTGAAATATGGTGGATCCTATGGTAGAAGAAGAGAGAGAAGAGAGGTGGATCAAGTATAATGAAGTGCAAGAAAGGGAGTTGGTGCTCAAACTCCTCCGATTTAGATCTATATTTGCAAAACTACAGAGGTTTGAAACCTAATCCTACTCTAAAATCCAAGGAGACAGAGATAGAAAGTGCAAAAATGAAACTAAACTAACAGTGATACACCAAAGGAGGAGTGGTGAACACTTCTTTGTTCTCAAGCATAATAAACACAGATCATAAAAATGCAACATAAGACATCATGCACAAGCTGATAAGATGTAATCAGAGGTCTGAAATGAAACAAGCAACACAAACAAAGGACTGAAAACTGATCACAGAGCCTGTATTGTCATTTACACTGTCAAAATCCTTGTATTACAACATCAAAAGGGTAAAACCTATTACAATTTTAGAAGAGGTTTGATACTTGCAAAAATCACTTGTTACAGGTGAAAGAAGAAGCCTGCTATCCAAAGAAATGTTCCCCCTTTTAGAAATGAGCCAAATCTGGCTTTTACATGCATGGGTCGAGCCCAGGGGACAGAAAATGTACAAAACATGGGAGCCCATCCCTCCTTGACAGTAGTGCATTAAAATGGCATGGGGGGACCTTACAAGCCCACACCCTATCATTTTGATTGGTTTACAGGAGAATGCGACCCATTCTGCATTAAATCTGGTCGCTGAAATGTCACTTCTGGCCATGAACACGCGTCAGATCCGTTTCTCAATTTTCTCTCTCCAGACTACACCAAAACTCAAGATTAACCCTAAGAATCATGTAGAGAATTTCACAAGCTTTCCGTTGATATAAAGAACGTGCCAATCCGAGCTCTGGATCAAAAGATATGGAGATCTGAAGATCTAGGGCACAAAACAGGTGAAAACGGATTTTTAAATTTCTTCCCACGCCCTGCCACCTGGATGACACGTGGCATGCATTGATTGGTCGCGTGATCTCTCTCCTTCGCTTACCCGCGGGTTTTTCTTGAATTTTGACCTTTTTGATGATTTTGGGACCTTTTCCACTTTTTTCCGCGCTTCCACCCCTTTGGACGACACGTGGCATGATCTTGTTGGAGGACAGGGCGCGGGGTCTTACTTCACTTCTACCCCCTTTTGGTGAACTCGGCCAAATCCTCTAACTTCTCCCCGAGCTCCACACTTCCCTGCTCCATTGGACACGTGTCCAATTCCTATTGGCTCGGGCTGCCCCTTCAAAACTCACCTTTTGACTTTTGGACTTTTCCCTTGTGACACGTGTCACCTCCTGGTTGGTCCGTGGGTCTGCCGGCTCTTCCGCGTCCACCCGCCTTTTGTCCCAGATGTCCCACTTTTCCTTGTGCGAAGTTTCTTGTTTCGGCCGAACCGGCTGGTTCACGTCCATTTGTCCCAAATGTCCCAGTGCTTCGCGGGACAAATTCTTCCGGTTCGCCCGATCCGGCCGATTCGCATCTTTACGGCCCAAATGTCCCGAAAGTTTGGTGCAAAAGTTCTCCTTTTCGGCCGATCCGGGTGGTTCACGTACTCACGGCCCGAATGTCCCAAACTGTTAGTCAATTTTCTTATCTTTCGGCCGAACCGCTTTCGCGCCCCACGCCCTAATGTCCTCTCGGTCCGAATGTCCCAAAGCTTGATTTCGTCCAAATTCTCTGTTCCGCCGAACCGGCCGGTTCGCGTCCTTCACGTATCTTCATCCCAAATGTCCCTTTGCTGTTTGGGCCACCTGTAGGATTTTCGGCCGATCCGCGCCTTGGCGTCCCAAATGTCCCACTTGTCCTAGGACAAGGACTTAGCCGATTTTCACAATTTTTTCTGGCCCAAGCTTATTTTCTGCAACTTTTTCGCATTTTCTCAGAATTTGCTCTTTTCAACCTGGACAGGAGAGTTAGAAAACTTTCTGAAGGGACCCTAGAAACATGATTTTTTCCCGGGATTAATCAATTTGCCTGGGACTTGAGAATTCTGATGTATGTTACCAATTCAACCCTGGGGGGTGAAATTGGATAACAATTTGGCGACTCAGCGGGGTCATCTGCCTGCTAGATGAAAAGACCAGTTGCCTGAAGTAGTCCATTGGGCATGGAGTCATCGAATATTCTGTTTAGGACCCTAACTGACTCAGAATGTGCAAGGAGGAAGATGGAATGTTACCTGATGAAAGCAAGGACTGCAAAACATCTCCATGGACAGCAAGCTGTGCCAAAGCACTTAGGGAAAACAAAACTAACCTACAGCAAAACAATGTGCACAAGCACTTGGAGGAAAGAAAATCTAATCTAATATTTACAGAGGTAGTGAACTTCCCTCTAGAAGTAACGCTTGAGATAGATTCCATTGACTAGAATCTGCAGTTCTTCACCATCCAATGAGGCCAATTGGAAAGCATTGTTGTTCTTGCACTTTGTGACCATGTATGGGCCACTCCAAATGGCATCAAATTTTGAATGCCTTCCCGGTTTTGCTCTGTCCACATCCCATTTCAACACTAGATCTCCAACTTGAAAAGATCTATCTTTGGCCTTCCTATCAAAGGTCTTGATCAAAGCTTGATCCTTTTCCATTGCTTGGGATGCCTGATTTTTGATCTCTTGCAGCTCCATCAACTCTGCATACCTCACTTCCATGGGCTCAAATTCAAGTAACTCCAGCTGCTTCATGAGTTCCAATGTTGGCAACTCAAGTGACATGGGCAAGATTGCCTCTCTTCCATAGACAAGCCTGAAGGGAGAGTTACCTGTGGATCTTTTGGGAGTGATCCTATCAGCCCATAAGGCTGATTTCAGCTTGGTATGCCAAGACCTCTGATTCTCATCAAGAGTCCTCCTAATGATCCTCAACAAATTCTTGTTTGTAGACTCGGCCTGGCCATTACCCTGAGGGTAATAGTTCGATGAAGTGCTTAGGTAAATACCGTTCTTGACAGCCCACTCAGTCACCCTAGATCCAATGAATGCCAATGCATTATCAGAGATTATTGTAGCAGGTACACCGAATCTGGTTGTTATCCCCTCATAAAAGTCTAAGATGCTAGACTCATTTGCCTCTTTGAGTGCTACTGCTTCTGTCCATTTGGTGAAGTAGTCTGTGGCTGTCAAAATCCATTTGTGCCCTTGGCTTGAATTGGGATTAATGACTCCGATGAAGTCCAAACCCCATTGCATGAATGGCTGGTCAACTGAGACTGGATGCAATGGAAGGGCAGCAAGTCTCTCTTTTCCTGTGAAGAATGCACAATTCTTACACCTCTTGATCCATGCATAGCAATCACTGAAGATTTTAGGCCAATAATAACCAGCCTTCATGATTTTTAGAGCTGTCACTCTTGGTGCGAAATGGCCACCAGCTGGTCCACCATGAAACTCTTCCAACACCTTTTGAATCTGACCTGTGCTAATGCATCTCAGCAGCACTCCATTTACATCCCTTTTGAACAAAACTCCATCAACAATGGCATATGGGACAGCCTGCAATCTGAAGTGTCTCCTTTGGGTCTTGTTCATCTCCGGAGGGCATAGGCCTGTGCTTAGGAAGTGCATAATATCTTGGGTCCAGCAAGGAGTGGGGGAAGCATTGTCTTCTTCTTGATTGCCACTTGGCTCATGGCTGTCCTGGACTGTCAAAACAGCCTCTTCTTCGTTGCATACTTCCTTTTGCTTCCCCAAAACCAGCTGCTCACACAGTCCTTTCCCTTTTACCAGCTTGGTGATCTTGATATCAATGTCATACTCCATGACACGGGTGATCCAACCTGCCCTTTTCTCATTCAAATCCTTGTTGAGGAGGAAGTCCTTAACCCCAACATGTGAGACAAGCTAGTTGAATCTTATTGTTTGAGACCAAATGTCTGAACTTCTTCAAGCTCCTGATGACAGCAAGGACATGCTTTTCGATGAAAGAATACTTTATTTCGTAATCTTCCAAGGTTTGGCTGAAGAATGCTATGGGCTGTTCTGAACCTTCTCTATTCAGCTGTGTTAAGATAGCTGAGATTGTGTCTGATCCTCCAAACGCATACAACATGAAGTCCTTTGAAAAGTCTGGGTTGATAAGAGTTGGAGCTTGTGATATTGCATGCTTGATGCTTTCAAAACTCTCTTTGCCTTCTGCTGTCCATTTGAATGCCAGACTCTTCTTCAACATCATTGTTAGAGGCTTCACAAGAGTGGCAAAATTAGGCACAAATCTATGGACAAAGTTTATCCTTCCTAAGAAGCTTTGAAGAGATTTCTTGTGGTGTGGCAATGGGAGTGTTCGGATGGCTTCAACCCTTTCAGGATCAATTGTTAGCCCTTCCCTAGAGACAATGTGGCCCAACAATTTGCCCTCGTGTGCCAAGAATATACACTTCTTTGGATTCAACGACACTCCGAACCTTCTACACCTCTGAAACACTTGCCTGAGGTGAAAGAGATGGTCTGCTGCATTCTTTGAGAAGACAGTGATATCATCTAGGTATACCAGCACTATATTGTTGATTAAGCCTTTGAATGCCATATCCATAGCTCGCTGAAATGTTGCTCCGGCATTTGATAGGCCAAATGGCATCTTCTTGTAGGCATATGTGCCCCATTTAGTTGTGAAAGCTGTCTTGAATTGGTCTTCTCCCTTCACCATAATCTGATTATAGCCTGAGTAGCCATCAAGTAGTGAAAACCTTTCTGAACCAGCCACCACCTGCAATATTTGCTCCATGGAAGGGAGTGGATAATGATCCTTGAGAGAGGCTCTATTCAAATCTCTGAAGTCGACACACAACCTGATCTCTCCATTTTTCTTTCTGACTGGGACTAAGTTGGCGACCCAACTTGAGTGTTTGATGGGGAAGATGATACTGGCCTCAATAAGCTTGCTTAACTCTTTTCTCATTAGAGGTTCAATATGGGGATTCACTGGCCTTTGCTTTTTCCTGACAGGCTTGGATTCCGGATCCAGCTCAATAGTATGTTGTGCCAACTCGGGTCAAACCTCTCGATCTTTGTAAGTCCAAGCAAAAACATCGGGAATTCTTGACAAAGTCGAACAAAATCAGATTTTCTTGTGAGGTACTTACTTTGCCAATCTGCAATGTTTTGCTTTCTCCCACTAAAATAGGCTCAATCTTCCCTTTACTTGAATGTTCACTTTCTCCTTCCGAATTGATCATTCGGGTCAAGATTGACTCCAAGGTTATGAGGCCTTTTGGTAATTTGTTAGTTCTCAGCTGTACTACCTGATCACCATATTGCTGCTCCAGCTTGTTTTGATTTCTGGTGAGAACTCAGCTTCTTCTTGTAGGAAATTAACAATTTGCTGATCATTCTCGAAGACTTGCCAACTTGTGCCGTTATCTGGAACAAGCTGGTCTCACAACCAATTTGATATGAGGCTGAGATTTCTCACTTTTGATACTCTCTACAACATCAAACGCAGCCCCAATTGCTGCAAGTCTGTCAGCGGCTTCATTCTTTTTTCTTGGGATGGAATTGATGCTAAAAGCTTCAAAATCTTCAATAAGATCCCATACCCGATTTTTGTAGCACTTAAGCAGATCATTTTTGGCAGCATTTTTTCCTTTGACTTGGTTTACGACCAGCTCACTATCACCAAATACTTGTAAATTCCTGATGCCTTTCTTCATCGCCCAAAGGTAGTCCATGAATTAAGGCTTCATACTCACCGTGTTGTTTGAACAGAAAACTGGAAAATGGAAGGCCGAGTAATACCTTATACCTCATGTGAAATGAGCATAGCTCCTCCTCCCGCACCTTGTCTACTCCTTGATCCATCAAAGAACAATTGCCATACTTCATTCTTGTCCTTATGATCTCGGCTTGGTGATGCCGGGAGAGGTTGATCCTCTTCATGTAAACAATAAACTCCTAGCTCAGATTCTTCTATTTCTTGATAGGGATCAAAAGCATGCACCTTGCTTGCCCATTCATCAAGAGTCAAATCTGGGATGCTTCCAACCTTGGTGTCAGTTTCATCAGTGCTAGGGTGATCTTCTTGATCAAATGCTGAGCAATTGGCATTAATTTGGCTGGTAGTGTAAGGCTCAATGTGAAAGTTCGCAATAGGTTCAGACCTGATTGTGGCCTTGGTTCCATACCTTGTTCTGAATAGCATGTGTGACCAATCAGCAGACAAATACCCTCCAATCTTGGCCGTGAAGTCCCTTGACAAACACAATGCAAAGAGTGGTGGCAGGTCTATGATTGACACATCTTGTAACACTATTACGTTGGGACACATGTGCAAAGGTGAGGCTCAAACCTCTGATTACTCCAACCGTTGTCACTGTTGTCCCATCTAATTGCACTACACCCTTGGAGATGACTTCATATTGAAGCCCTAGCTGATCAGCTATTTGCTTGGGCATTACTGAACTACTTGCCCCAGAGTCAATCATGCAATTATGTACCAACTTATCTCCTATGATCAATGAAACATAAAATGGAGGGGGCTTCAACATTTTACCTTGCTGACCTCCATGATTTCCTTCAGGCTGGGTAGCATTTGTGAGTACCTTTTCTTGCATTTGGACCTGTTGATTTGAAGTTGACCAGTCCTTCATGGCAGCTTGTAGCAAATCTCTTTGGCCTGGGATGGATAGTGATTCCCACATTGATATGTTTACATTTGTCTTCTTCATCTGGTCAATGATGTTGAATGGGGATGAAGCATCCCTCTGCTGTCCCCTAGCTCGCGCATTCTTCTCTTGCACGTGGGCAGCAAGAATCGGCATCCGAGTTGGTTTAGAGCTGGTTTGGGTGCTCCTCGCATGTTTGGAACGCATTTTGTTTGCCAACACCTGTGGAGTGACAAGGTCGTGAACTACTTGGGGCCAATGGTCTGTTCTTCACCCAAATTTCTTCTCTTTGACCTTGTGTTGGCCGCAACACTCGAGAGGGTATTTGATTCATACCACGTAAATCTTCACCGCCAATTGACAAGAGTAGTTTCATTTGAGATGTCCCTTGCCGAGATGCTTCCCGCCGCCGATCTCCTTCGTGGTCGACTTCATGCGACCCACCGACGGTTTGCACCATCGTGGCTTGATTTAATGCACCGTTAAAGCACATTGATGGTCAGGTGGTCGACTACATGGGAAACACCAATCATATTCTTGGGCCATGTTATTTTGGATCGGCACTAATGCTTTTTGAAGCAGATACAACATGGGGTTATAGGGCTGAAATGGCCTATTAGCGGGAGGCCTTACTTGGCTTTGATTTTGATTTGCAGCCTGAGTTGGTGACCTATTTTGTTGGTATGGCTGCCTATTAGGCTGAGCTTGGGGTTGATAAGAAGGTCTAAAACCTTGGGCTTGTTGTCTCTTGAGAGTAACCAGCTCATTGCCTAGGTTTTGCAACTGTTTCATGACCTCTTGGAGTTCATTTGAAGCACTAGAGGATGAAGTAGAAGTTTCATTTGAACTTTGATTTCTAGGCGTAGGAACAGGAGCCAAAGTGGGTGTTTGACTAGTGCTTGGATTTTCTAAGTTTGGATACAAGGGCATGGGAGGCCTAGGAGCCAGTTTACCAGCTTGAATAAGACAGTTTTCGGCTCTAATGGCGATGCTATAAGCAGCAGGTAAGGTTGTGCCTCCCATAGATTGAATTAACATAGAAATATCAGAATTCAAAGCTTTAAGGTAATATAGAAAAGCACCTTCTGCTGTTGGCCTGACTGCCACTGGAATTCTATCCCAAGACCTTTGAAATCTGAAGTCAAGTCCGGCCACCGCTCGTTGGGGGCTCTCTCGATGTTGTCAATCGCTCCAAAAGAGACAAGTTGTCTCCCTTCTCTCCAAATTTCTCGTGAAGTGCAATGCACAGCTGATTCCAGTTTGTAATAGAACCAGCCCCAAGGCTCCTAAACCATTGCAATGCTTTACCCTTGAATGAAGATGCCAGTAATTTGACAGCCACTTGCATTTCATCGATTTCATGGATTGCACAAAGGTTAGCAATATCTTTAACATGATCACCTGGAGTAGTCTGATTTTCTCCAGTGAAGTAGGGAATGTTCTTCAAGGCTGCAATAGGAACTGGATGTTGTGCATTGAGAGCAAGTGGGCTGCTGCCTGTGAAGTTGACGTAGGGGTTGTTCTGAGCCATTCTGATTGGTCTTAAAACCCTCAGATATGAAAGAAAGGCCTACTGTGTGGAGGAGTTGAGAGAGTTCTGTTTGGTGGAGATGGAGACCTTGAATCCTTCTTCCTCTTTGCCTTCTTCTGGAGATAACCGCAGGTATTCAAACAACACTTCTTCTTCTCCAACTCTTGACCTTGTGGTGATTCTTCTCATGAGTTTTCAGCCTGCACTGCTGAAACCAGCTTGATTCTTCCCCTTGGAGTCGCCAGATATGCAAATAATAGCTCTTATAAGCAAGAAAACTACAGCAGATGCATATCAACTTTGCTGCAATAAAAATGAGACCTCTAGAGTCCCACCGGGTGTGCCAAAACTGTTGTTGCAGGCTCACAACACCCCTGGATGTAGATCACGCTTCTAGGTTGATCACTAAAGCATCCAAAGGTGATTGCACAACATGGAAACCTCTCTCCAAGTGTGGGGACTTGTTAAACTGAGAGAGGAATCTCCAGATTAGAGGCTGGTTCCTCAAACTCCTCTGATTTAGATCTATATTTGCAAAACTACAGAGGTTTGAAACCTAATCCTACTCTAAAATCCAAGGAGACAGAGATAGAAAGTGCAGAAATGAAACTAAACTAACAGGTGATACACCAAAGGAGGAGTGGTGAACACTTCTTGTTCTGCAGATAAACACAGATCATAAAAATGCAACATAAGACATCATGCACAAGCTGATAAGATGTAATCAGAGGTCTGAAATGAAACAAACAACACAAACAAAGGACTGAAAACTGATCACAGAGCCTGTATTGTCATTTACACTGTCAAAATCCTTGTATTACAACATCAAAAGGGTAGAAAACCTGTTACAATTTTAGAAGAGGTTTGATACTTGCAAAAAATCACTTGTTACAGGTGAAAGAAGAAGCCCTGCTATCCAAAGAAATGTTCCCCCCTTTAGAAATGAGCCAAAACTGGCTTTTTACATGCATGGGTCGAGCCCAGGGGATAGAAAATGTACAAAACATGGGAGCCCATCCCTCCTTGACTGCAGGTGCATTAAAATGGCATGGGGGGACCTTACAAGCCCACACCCTATCATTTTGATCGGTTTACAGGAGAATGCGACCCATTCTGCATTAAATCTGGTCGCTGAAATGTCACTTCTGGCCATGAACACGCGTCAGATCTGTTTCTCGATTTTATCTCTCCAGACTACACCAAAACTCGAGATTAACCCTAATCATGTAGAGAATTTCACAAGCTTTCCGTTGATATAAAGAACGTGCCAATCCGAGCTCTGGATCAAAAGATATGGAGATCTGAAGATCTAGGGCACAAAACAGGTGAAAACGGATTTTTAAATTTCTTCCCGCCCTGCCACCTGGATGACACGTGGCATGCATTGATTGGTCGCGTGATTCTCTCTCCTTCACTTACCCATGGGTTTTTCTTGAATTTTGACCTTTTTGATGATTTTGGGACCTTTTCCACTTTTTTGCGCTTCCACCCCTTTGGACGACACGTGGCATGATCTTGTTGGAGGACAGGGCGCGGGGTCTTACTTCACTTCTACCCCCTTTTTGGCGAACTCGGCCAAATCCTCTAACTTCTCCCCGAGCTCCACACTTCCCTGCTCCATTGGACACGTGTCCAATTCCTATTGGCTCGGGCTGCCCCTTCAAAACTCACCTTTTGACTTTTGGACTTTTCCCTTGTGACACGTGTCACCTCCTGGTTGGTCCGCGGGTCTGCCGGCTCTTCCGCGTCCACCACGTCCTTTTGTCCCGGATGTCCCACTTTTCCTTGTGCCGAAGTTTCTTGTTTCGGCCGAACCGGCTGGTTCGCATCCTTTTGTCCCAAATGTCCCAGTGCTTCGCGGGACAAATTCTTCCGGTTCGCCGATCCGGCCGATTCACGTCTTTACGGCCCAAATGTCCCAAAAGTTTGGTGCAAAAGTTCTCCTTTTCGGCCGATCCGGGTGGTTCGCGTACTCACGGCCCGAATGTCCCAAAGGCGTTTCGATTTTCTTTCGATTTTCGGCTTTCTTCCCTTCTTTCGGCCGAACCGGCTTTGTCCCACGCGCCCTTCCGGTCCGAATTGCTTCGCATCCCAAATTCCCCTTTCGCTAAAACCGGCCGGTTCAAGGCCCTTCGCGTATCTTCGTCCCAAATGTCCCTTTGCTGTTTGGGCCGCCTGTAGGCTTTTCGGCCGATCCGCGCCTTGGCGTCCCAAATGTCCCACTTTTCCTTGGACAAAGACTTAGCCGATTTTCACATTTTTTCTTGGCCTAAGCTTATTTTCTGCAACTTTTCCGCATTTCCTCAGAATTTGCTCTTTTCAACCTCGGACAGAGAGTTAGAAAACTTTTATTTGTTCATCTACAATGCATGATACAAAGGAATGTTTATTGATAGACCAAATCCATGATGTCATTGATATTGGTGTGTGCTAGACCAACATTGGGAATAATTCTAAGAATGAAGGTCATCATTTTGAAGGGTGCATGATGGAGGCGGTTGAGGAAGAGGCTTTGGCAGAGGATTCCAAGGCCATGGTATTTAAGGAGGTAGGAGTGAATTTCCCTTTGGAACTTTTTACAATTATGGATCTACTGAAAACTACAAGCACGAGTGTCTAGATTTGTTACAATGCTCATGGTGAAGGAAGAAGCATAAGTATGAGGAGTTCCCGAGCTATATGATCACATGATCCGCAACCATAAAAAGGACATGGGCATGGGAATGGTGATTGTGAAGCAATTTAATCCTTTATGGATGCCCGAGGGGTAGCGCATGACTCGATTTGGAACTGTCTTAGTAACTACGCGGGTGGAGGTCGCACATGTCGTGGAAGAACCAAAGAAAATGCCTCTCATTACAAGAGAAGAGGTATTACATGGGAAGTATCTTGATCCAACTCATCAGAAGGAGGTCTACCAAGAGACCATGGAGGTAATTAGAAACCTGTAAGGGGAGATTCAGTGTTTGAAGGATCAATCCAAGAAGTTGGAGTAGAAGAAGAGTGCCAAATTCCATCAAAAGGATATGGATGAGGTCAAAGAAGTGTGTAAGATGATGCGCCAGGATAATATTATCCCTCTCGTTAGGAGATTGTCCTAAAGAAAAATTACCACACGCTGGAGGTGAGTGCAAGAGGACAGTCTTGCATGATAATATGCCCCCTCACAGTATTGATTATGACAAGGAAATCACATTGAATGCAGTTGTGGATGGATGGCTCTTAAGAAACATTTTGATTAACACGAGTGTTGAGGTCAATGTTATCACTTTAGATTCATGGAATTATATGGGAAGACCCCCATTACAACCATCTTCAAATGTGTTGTATATGGAAAATAGGACGAAGGCTATTCTGCTTGAGTATTGAAGGATGCATCCATAACCATCCAAGGGGAAAATTTTACTGGAGACTTTGAAGTCTTAGTGTTTTCGAGGAAAATAACTTTCTAGCCCTCCTGGAGAAGGGATTATTGACCATCCCTTGTGTTTTTCTAGTAGGAATTTAACTCCAGCAGAACAAAATTATACTACCATGGAGCGCGAGGCATTATCGATGATCTACGTGCTTTGCAAAAATTTAGGCGATTTGCAAGCAACACCTTTTATTTTCTATGTGGACCACATGACATTGAATAACTTAGTGAACAAGCCCGTTTTACAAGGGCACATATGTTAGTGGGTCTTATTGTTTCAGGATTTTGAGTTTACGGTTGTTTTAAAACAACGGAAGAGAAATTTGGGACCTGACCATCTATCATGGATTGACTCAGAGAGGACACATAGAGCATTGAGGACACAATGCCAGATGCATAGTTGTTTAGATTGTAGCGCATTTCCTCTAATTTGGAGGATATTTTGTTTTCTTGCAAATGGGTGTGGCACAGAAGGAATGAAATTATTGAAGAAAAATTAGTTAGTTATACATATTACGCCCTATATGTTGATTGGTGGAGACCTATACAAGCTAGGCCGAGATGAGGTTTTACGTCGGTGTGTGTTGGAACATGAGCATACTGCAATCATGGAAGAAGCTCATAGTGGCATTGCAGGAGGTCACTATGTGGGGAATGCAACTACGTGCAAGATCTTGTTGGTAGGCCTTTGGTGGGAGATGATTTATAAGGATTGTATTGAATATTGTAAGGCCTGTGATCATTTCCAATTCCCTTTTAAGTGGGATGGAGAGATGAAATGCTTTGTTAAGACCTATCTAGTAGTGCAGAGCCATTTGAAATATGGGAAATTGAATTTTGGGCCCTATTTCCCTAGCTACTTGCAGGAAAAGTTCACGCTACATTTTCACTTGCACATGATTATCTTATAAGGTGGGTAGAAGCAACGCCTACAAAGTAATACACTACAACTATAGTAGATAAGTTCTTATAGGAGAACATAACTAGCAGGTATGGATGTTCGTTGAGCTTAATGAGTGATAGAGGTATGCATTTATTAAATGAGACTATCTGAATCTTTTTGGTAGAGTTTATGGTGGTGCATCATAAAATGATGCCCTATCACCCTTAGGATAATGGAATCGCTAAGGAATTTAACAAAATACTAAGCCACACCTTGACTAATATTTGAGATGTCTCGAAGAAGGGACTTGGGACGATAAGGTCTCGTAGCATTATGGGTATATCACATGACTTATAAGCACTTAAACAAGGCCACACCCTTTCAATTGGTGTTTGGAATATAGGAAGTTCTTCCAATGGAATTCATGTTTCCATCTTTGCATATTGCATGCACATGGGGATTGGCTAATGAAAAAACATTAGAGGAGTACATAAATAAACTTATGGAGTTGGATGAGAGGTATGTCATTTTCAGATGGATTTAGAAGATGGAGAAAGAATGACAGAAGGCATGGCATGATTGTTATATTAAAAATAAGAAGTTTGAGGTTGGGAATTGTTGTTGCAAATCAGCAAAGCACTTCGAATGCAAATCAGTTTCTAAGTTGATGTTTGGGCATCTAGTGTGATTGCACAACATTAAAACCTCTCTCCAAGTGTGGGACTTGTAAAATGAGAGAGGAATCTCCATATTAGAGGCTGGTTCCTCAAACTCCTCTGATCAGATCCGTTATTTGCACAATTATAGAGGTTTGAATCCTAATCCTACTCTAAATTCCAAGGAGACAGAGATAGAAAGTGCAAAAATTGAAACTAAACTAATAGGTGATACACCAAAGGAGTGGTGAACACTTCTTGTTCATGAAAATTGACACAATTTCATGAAATGCAACATGAAACATCATACACAGGATGATAAGATGTAATTAGAGGTCTAAAATGAAGCAAGACAATACAAACAAAGGACTGAAAATTGATCACAGAGTCTGCACTGTCATTTTTCAATGTCAAAATCCTTGCATTTGCAACATCAAAGAGGTAGAAACCTGTTACAATCATGAAGAAGGTCTGATACTTATAAAAATCACTTGTTGAAGGTGAAAGAAGAAGCTTGCTATCCAAAAAAATGTTCCACCTCAAAAAATGAGCCAAATCTAGCTTTTACAATGCATGGGTCGAGCCTAGGAGAGAGAAAATGTGTAAAAAATGTGGAAGCCATTCCCCATTAAATGAATATGTATTAAAATAGCATGGGCATCCTTACAGACCCATTCCCTGACATTTTTGGCCATGCTGAAGAAGAATGCGACCCATTTTGCATTAAAACTGGTTGTTGAAACATCATTTTTGGCCATTACCACGTGCCAGAGGCGTTTCTTGATTTTATCTCTCCAAACTCAACAAAAATTCAAAATTGACCCTGGAATCATGTATATAATTTCACCAGCTTTCCATTGATATAAAGAACATGAAAATCCAAGCTCTGGATCGAAAGATATGGCGATTTGAAAATTTAGGGCAAAAACAAGCCAAAATCGGATCGGTGGGCAAAAGTTTGAATTTTTACCCGTTTGGTCTTTGGAAAATTTTTCAAATTTTCCCCATGCTCCACCACTCCAGGTGCCACGTGGTGGATTCCTACTGGCCATGGGCCTCCTAAGGGAAAATTTCCCACAAAAACTCCACCGAGCCATAACTTGAAAAATATGAGGAGTTAGGAGGAAAACTTTACCTTTCTGGAAAGATGAGAGAGAGCTCTATCCAATGGTGCCATTTTTAGAAAGATTTGAGTGCCTAAAAATAAAAAATAGAGACTAAGGCACAAGAGAAGTAAGAACACAAGGAGTTGGCCACAAAAATGAGCAGGGGCACATTTTGGATAACAATTTTGGCGACTCGAGGGGTCATCTCGCCACTGCTAGATGAAGATACCAATTGCCTGAAGCAGCCCATTGGGCATGGAGTCATAAAATTTTCTGTTCGGAAACCCAACTGACATAGAATGTTGCAAGGAGGAAGATGGAATATCACCTGATGGAAGTAAGGATTACAAAACATCTCCAGGGGACAAAGCAAGCTGTTGTGCAAAGCACTTAGGGAAAGCAAAACAACCTATAGTAAAACAATGTGCACAAGCACTTGGAGGAATGAAAACCTAAGCTAATATTTACAAGGTGGAGAATTTCCCTTTAGTAGAAATGCTTTAGATAGATTCCATTGACTGGAATCGTAGTTTTTTTCCATCTAATGAAGACAATTAGAAGGCATTATGTCCTTACACTTTGTGACCATGTATGGGCCACTCTAAATGGCATCAAATTTTGAATGCCTTCCCGAGTTTTCTCTATCTCGCATCCCATTTTAACACTATATCTCTAACTTGGAAAGATCTACTCTTGGACTTCCTATCAAAGGTCTTCTTGATCAAAGCTTGATCCTTTTCCATTGCTTGGGATGCCCGATCTTTGATCTCTTGGAGCTCTATCAACTCGCATATCTCACCTCCATGGGCCCAAACTCAAGCAACTCTAATCGCTTCATGAGTTCCAATGTTGGAAACTCAAGTGACATGGGCAAGATTGCCTCTCTTCCATAAACAATCCCGAATGGAGAGTTACCTCGTGGATCTCTTGGGAGTTATCCTATCAGCCCATAAGGCTGATTTTAGTTTGGTATGCCAAGACCTTTTATTCTTATCAAGAGTCCTCCTAATGATCCTCAACAAGTTCTTGTTTGTAGATTCACTCGGCCATTACCCCGAGGGTAGTAGTTTGATGAAGTACTTAGGTAGATCCCATTCTTGATAGCCCACTCAATCACCTTGGACCCAATGAATGCTAATGCATTATCCGATATTATTGTAGTAGGTATGCCAAATCAGTTACTATTCCCTCATAAAAGTCCAGGATGCTAGATTCACTTACTTCCTTGAGTGCTATCGCTTTAGTCCACTTGGTGAAGTAATGTGTGGCTGTTAAAATCCATTTGTGCCCTTGGCTTTAATTGGGATTAATGACTCTAATGAATTCCAAACCCCATTGTATGAATGGCTGGTCAACTGAAATTGGATGCAATGAAAGGGCAACAAGCCTCTCTTTACTCGTGAAGAATACACAATTCTTGCACCTTTTGATCCACGCAAAGAAATCACTGAAAATCTTGGGCCAATAATAACCAGCCTTCATGATTTTTAGAGCTGTCACTCTTGGTGCAAAATGACCACCAGCTGGTCCACCATGGAACTCTTCCAACACCCAATGAATCTGATTTGTGCTAATGCATCTCAGCATCACTCCATTCACATCTTTCTTGAACAAAACATCGTCTACTATGGCATATGGGACAGCCTACAATCTGAAGTGTCTTCTTTGGGTTTTTCTCATCTCTCGGAGGGCATAGGCTTGTGTTTAGGAAGTGCATTATACCTTGGGTCCAGCAAGGAGTGGGGACAATATTATCCTCTTCTTGAGTGCTACCTTGCACATGGTTGTCTTGAATCTGTCAAAACAACCTCTTATTTATTACATACTCCTTTTTGCTTGCCTAGAATTAGCTACTCACACAATCCTTTTCCTCTTAGCAGCTTGGTGACCTTGATCTTAATGTCATACTCCATGACACAAGTGATCCAACCTACCCTTTTCTTATTCAAATCCTTGTTGAGGAGGAGGTCCTTTACTCCCGCATGAGAGACCAACAACTAAACCTTGTTATTTGAGACTAGATGCTTGAATTTATTCAAGCTTCGACTTGCAAGTACATGCTTCTCAATAAAAGAATATCTCACCTCATAGTCATCTAGGCTTTGGCTGAAGAAAGTAATTGGCTGCTCATCATTGTCCTTGTTCTGTTGTACCAAAATGGCAGAAATGGTATCATTACCCCCAAATGCATAGAGGATGAAATCCTTGGAGAAGTTCGGGTTGATGAGAGTTGGTGCTTGAGAGATGGCTTCTTTGATTGCTTCAAAACTCTCCTTGCCTTCTGTTGTCCATTTGAAAGCCATGCTTTTATTCAACATCTTGGTGATAGGTTTGACAAGGGATGCAAAATCTGGGACAAACTTCCGAACAAAATTTATTATCCCTAAGAAACTCTGAAGTGCCTTCTCGTGGCTTGGCAATGGTAGTTCTCTTATGGCTTCAACTCTCTCTGGATCAATCGTTAATCCTTCTTTAGAGACAATATGGCCAAGGAGCTTTCCTTCATGTGCTAGGAAGATACACTTCTTAAGATTCAAAGACACTCCAAATCTCCTGCACCTTTGGAAGACTTGTCTCAAATGAGAGAGGTGGTCTGCTGCATTCTTAATATATCAGCACCATGTTGTTAATCAAACCTTTGAACGCCATGGCCATTGCTCTTTGGAAGGTAGCTCCAGCATTGGACAGCCCAAATGGAATTTTCCTATATGCATAAGTTCACCACTTGGTTGTGAAGGTTGTCTTGAACTGATCTTCTTCCTTCACCATAACTGATTATACCCTGAGTAGCCATCAAGTAGTGAAAACCTCTCAGAGCCAGCCACAACTTGCAAAATCTGCTCCATAGAAGGAAGTGGGTAATGGTCCTGAGAGATGCTCTATTCAAATCTTTGAAATAAACGCACAATCTGATCTCTCCACTCTTATTTCTCGATCGAACTAAATTGGCAACCCAACTAGAATGCTTGATTGGGAATATGATTCTTGACTCAATCAACTTGTTCAATTCCTTCCTCATGAGAGGTTCCCATGTGTGGATTGAATGGCCTTTGTTTTTGCCTCGATGGGCCTAGTATTTGGATCCAACTCAATGGTGTGCTTTGGGCTAACTTGGGATTGAAACCTTTCAAATCTTCGTAGCTCCAAGAAAACACATCGGGAACTCTTGACACACTGTATGAACTCATACCTTTCTTATTCAATTGTCATCTTTCCAATTTGCAATGGTTTATTCTCTTCCACCAAGATGGATACTCGAATCTTCTCTCTTGACCTAAATGTTTTCTTTATCTTTCCTAAACTGATCATTGGGATTGAAAATGGACTCCAAAGTGATAAGTGCCTTGGGAAGCTTGTTAGTTCTTAGTCAATTTGTACCACTTGGTCACCATATCTTGCTGTTCCAATTTTTCTGATTTTTAGCCGAGAACTCAGCTTCTTCTTGTAAGAAATGGATGATTTGCTGGTCATTCTCAAACACTTGCCAACTTACATTGTTATCTCGGCACTGAAGGCCTCACAATCACATGGATGTTTGGCTGTACCTTGTCCTTTTGAATGCTTTCCACAATATCAAAGGCTGCCCTAACTACGTAAGCTCACAAGCTGACTTGGTTTTCTTTTCTAGGAATGAATTTTATGCTAAAGCCCTCAAAATCTTCAATGAGGTCCCACACCCTATTCTTGTAGCACTTGAGTAGATTATTCTTGATAGCATGCTGCCCTTTAACTTGGTTTACAATCAATTCACTATCACCAAAGACTTGCAAGTTCTTTATTCCTCTCTTTATTGCCCAATGCATTCCTTGCACCAAGGCTTCATATTCAACAAAGTGTTATTAGAGCATGCAAACTGAAATCTAAAAGCTGAATAGTACTTTACTCCAAATGCTCATTTCTCTTACCCCGAATTTGCATGCTCATAAGTATCCGCTTGTATGCTGCTTTGAAGCTATTCAGGAATGTGATCTTTATTATCCCAAATAATGTGATTAACATTTATGCCATAATTAGCCAATGCATCTGCCACCTTGTTACCCTCCCGGTAAGTATGCTTGATCCGAATGTTATTGAAGGTTTGGAAAATACTTATGGATTCCAAGATGAAGTCCTTGATGTTCTAACTTGGAGGTGAACACTGATTAAGATGATTAATGATATTAAGCGAGTCCCCTTCTAGAATGAGGTTTTGGATATTATGAGTCTGAGCAATTCTAAGGCCCCATAAAGCGGATAATGCTTCAACGAAATGATTAGTTTGAATTCCCATTTTTCTAGCATACGTAGCAATCAAACTACCTTTATGATCCTAGATCACTCCTCCCCATTGCAATTCCAGGGTTACCCTTAGAGGCCCCATCAAAGTTCAACTTATACCAGTTAAGATCAGGAGGATGCCAATGTATCAAAGATCTATCAATACTATTACCGGAATTATTTCAGATATTGTCAGCTCCAATCTGCCATTGGGACAAGATATGCTCTTCATTTTCTGGATAACTCTTGTTCTTGGGGGGTTTAAATCTAGCAATATTTTCTTTAATAGCATTAGAAATTTTCCCAATACTGAGCTTAAAATTCTATTTATTATTTCTAAAGATAATATCATTTCTATCTTTCCATATCCTCCAAATAACATGAGGTATTACCAAATTCTAGAGCCTTCTAACAACACAATGTTTATAGGGTGGGCTCCATTGGGTCCAGAGCTGACTGAAATCCTTCGGAACCACCTAGAAAGCTTTAAAATTAGAGAGGGCAAAACTCCATATTCTGGTAGCATAATCACAATGGATAAACAAATGACTGATATCCTCAGAGTCTTTTTACAAAGGTGACATCTATTAGGAATTATGAAACCTTTTCTTATCAGGTTGTTAGTTGTAAGAATTCTACCTTTGAGAGCCAGCCAAAAGAAAAAGTTAATTTTAGGTGTTAGCTCAGTCATCCAAATTCTACTCCATTTAAACTCAATTTGACTATTGTCAAAGAAAGTATGATAACCAGTTTTGATAGAGTAGTCCCCATTATTAGAATTTCTCCAGACCAATTCATCGTTAACATCTAGCTGACTTAAGGGGATAAGGTCCAACTGATCTTGCAGGGAGGAAATATTTTGGATCAGATCATCTCTATCCACTGAAAGTTTTTTCCATTTCTTTTTGTTGCCATTTATTTCAATATAATCCTTGATTCTAGTGCCATACTTGTTTTCAAGATTGTCTTTGACCACACCAAATTTTTCCATAAGGTTGCCATTAAACCAGTTATCATCCTAGAATTTTATATCACAGCCATCTCCCACTTTCCATTTACTTCCTTGTTTAATGAAATTTTTGCTCTTCACTAAATTATTCCAAAAAATGGAACCATAGGGAAGGTGCTCATCTTGAAGAAAAGAAAAGACTGCTTGTTGATTAAGGTATTTATCCTTAATTAATTATATCCAAGGTTTCTTCTCGTTAGCATTCTCCAGCCCATTTTTTCAATGAGAGCCTCATTCATTTTCTTCATGCCTTTTATGCCCAGTCCTCCTATATATTTTGGAGTACAAACCTTATCCCAAGAAACAAGGTGATATTTAAACTTCTCATCCATGCCCTGCCATAAGAATTTTTCGAATCCTCTCAATTCTTTCTCTAAAGGTAGAAGGGATCTTATAAAGAAACATGATATAGATAGGTAGATTTTAAAAGCGTGCTTTTTATGAGTAGGCACTTACCAGCACTAGATAGAATGGCTCCTTTCCATCCAGCCATTTTTTTTTGAAATATCACCAATAGATCATCCCACACCTTGTTAGAAACTTTTTTAGTGCTAAGAGGGAGTCCTAAGTAAGTGGCTGGAAGCGCACTTATTTTACAACCCAGAATTTTAGCAATTTTAAGTTGTCTTTCCTCAGGAGTGTTGAAGAAGAAAATGGATATTTTATCATAATTGATCTCTTGCCAGAAGCAGATTCATAAAGTTGCAAAATAGCTTTGGTGGCCTTAGTTTCAATGATGAAGCCAATAAAAGGAGGATTGTATCATCCGCAAATTGCTGATGAGAAGTAGTTCTTGGCTGATGGAAGTGGGCTTTGAGCCTTTCAAAAGACCGTCAATGACTGCTTTACCAATTGTTCTACTAAGATTGTCTGCCATAAGAATGAAGAGCAGGGGGAGATGGGGTCCCCTTGCCTTAGTCCTCTACTACTTGTGAAAAATCCCACTGGCTCACCATTAACCACCACTGAGAATCTGACCGTAGAGATGCAAGCCTTAATAATTTTTTTGAATTTGGCCGGAAAACCAAATTTAATTAAGACTTTGTCAAGAAAAACCCAAGAGACCTTGTCAAAGGCTTTATTCATATCAAGCTTAAGGACCATATTTACTTTTTTATTATTCTCCATAGAGTGTATGGTCTCATGAACCATAATCACTCCATCTTGGATAATCCTACCTTTAATGAATCCACTCTACTGCCTTGAGATTAAATCATTCATAATGAATTGAAGCCTGGTAGCAATGATTTTGGTAAAAATTCTATAGATAACATTCACAAGGCTGATGGGTCTGAAGTCTTTGAAGTCTTTAGCATCCATTTTTTTTGGAGCAAGCACAATGTGGGTGTTATTCAGCTCTTTCAAAAGATCCCCAGTTCTATAGAATTCATTCACCGCTCTGAGAAGATCATCTCGAACATATTTCCCAAAATTTCTGGAAAAAGTTAATGGAAAAACCATTCGGGCCTAGAGCCTTGTCGCCTTCTAAAGTAAACACATATTTTTTTAGTTCTTCAAGTGTGACAGCTTTAGTGATATCTTTATATCTCTTCTCCTCAATTTTGTCTTGGGGAATAGCCTCCAGCATGAAAGAAATTTCCTCATCATTAATTATATTCCTCTCATTAAGAAGTTTTTATAGAAATTTAGAGCTTCTTCTTTGATGTTGTTGGGATCTTTTATAACATTGCCGTTACTTTTAGCCACTTCCATGATCCTATTACAAGCTTTGTGCTTCAAAATGGTCATATGGAAAACTTCGTATTCCTATCTCCTTCATTTAGCCGATAGCCCTAGATTTTAGTCTCCATAAGGATTCTTCTCGTTGCAAATCATATGCGTTATGAGAGAATATTCTTTTCATCGCTTTGGTCTTTAACAGATCTTCCTATTGTATTCATTTTGATTTCCGAGATCTTGGAGATTTTATTTTAAATTCTCTTTTTTTTTTTTCAAACACATTTCCAAAAACTCTTTTATTCCAGATTTTAACTTGTTTTTTAAAATTTTTGAGCTTTTGAATCAGTCTAAATTGAGAATTGCCTTCACCATTCCAAACCCACCACTCTTTAATTTTGTCATAGATGTCTTCATGCTCCATCCACATATTTTCAAATTTGAATGAGCTTATGATGGGCTTAGTCCAATTGAGAAGATTTAAAGCAATCAGATTGTGGTCCGATCCAATTCTGGGTAGGGAAGAGAGGTGGAAGTCTTGACTGAGAATCCAACTAGCAGAAATCAGGGCTCTATCCAGTCTAACTTGGATAAGATCTTTTCCCAACCTTCTGTTGTTCCAAGTGTATTTATTCCCATGGAGATCCACATCCAAGAGATTAAGTTCAGCAATAAAATCAGCAAATTCCTCCATACCTGTGGAAAAGCTAGAGATTCCTCCATATTTTTCACCTGGGTTTAGAGGAGAATTAAAGTCACCCATGATAAGCCAGTTAGTTGTACTATGTTGGTTTCTAAAGATCTTAAGATCAGTCCATAGTTTACGTCTCCCACTAACCGTATTAGGGGCATAGATATTAGAAAGGATCCATTCACCATTGTTCTCAATAGCATGAAATTTAATAGCAAGATGATTAGTGCTAGCATTAAGAACCATACCAGTATAATTTCTTTTATCCCAAAGAGTAGACAGACCACCGCAGGCTCCTTGAGAGTCCCCGCAGCCATTTCAAAGTTTTCCTAAAAATATTTTTACTAATTTCAAGGATCTTAGCTTTCATCTTAGTTTCCTGCAATACTAGGACTACTAGAATATCGTAACTCAATGATTCTCTGTTTGGAGTTTTTGTTTAGACCTCGATGTTCCAAGAGATAATCTTCATTTAATAGGAGTGGGAGCTGGGATTTCCTGATGGCTCAATTGACATTGAATGCCATCTGCAATGTCTTTCTCTATTCTCTTGGATCTAAGAGTCTTTTTTGAGGGCCTTCCTCTTTTAGAACTACTTCCAAAATCTACTAGTATTCTAGCAGAAGATCTAGTAGTTCTGGATGTTGAAGTTTCCCAGTTGTCCATTTTCTTTTTCTTTTCACTGTAGAGTGATTCTGGGATCATTTCAAATCCTTTCATTCTTTTTTTTTGAGATGACCTCTATGAATCCAGAAGTTAGCTCCTCATCTTCCTTGAATGGCGTTACTTCTCCCTCTTCTTGCTCTCTCGATTCCTGTCAATAGAGTGTGGATCGCTAATTTTTTTTGTCAAGCAAGGAGGTATATCTACTGATCTGTTGTTGAAGTAGGGAGGAATATCTTTTGATATTTTACTTTCACCCCTTGGAGTGTTTTTCTACAATGTTTCTTCTGAACCCAAGTTATCCTTTTCCAATATTTCCTCAATGATGCACAGAGAGTTATCTATCTCAGTTTCCTTATTGTCATCCAAAGTCCTGGATAGATCATTAGGGATGATATTTATCTTTGCAGTTCCTTCTTGTTCATCCACCTCCATAGTCACCTTTACAGGATTTTCTAAGCCCTCTTTGATTCTGATTGGTGCTCCATGCAAAGCTTCCGCTGGGGTTTTTGGACGCTAGACCAGATGTTTCCTTATTAGAGTTATAAACCCCCTTTTTTCCTTTTTATTGTAGTTCAAACTCTGATGGTTAGGGCTTTTTCTTCTCTCTCGAATTTCAATGTCAAGAACCCTGCGTTCCTTTATTAATTTTAAATCACCCTTAGGTTGTTCTTTTTTTTTGTGTTTGTCCTCCTCTGAAGAGATCTCCTTATTGGGACATTTTTTGGTGAAGTTTCCTATGCGATGACATTGCTTACACCTTAAATGAAATGTTTCAAATTCAATTTTTTGAATCCACATTCCACACTTAGATTTCAAGATGATGTGCTCTGGTAACTCCTGCTCCATTTCAGAAGAAATGTAGAATCAAGAAAAACAATTCGGATCTGTTTCTCGTGGGCCCATCCATCCCGATCGGAGCACCTAAGGATTTAGCAATGTTTAGCAAAATTTCATCATCCCAAAATTACAATGGTAGCCGAGGAGTCTACACCAGATTGGAATGGTGTTTATATTTTCAATGTTAGGGTCAAACCCTGGGTACCATTTTTTCAAAAAGAGGCCCATATTACCCAGCCACCATGGTCCTCCCATAAACACCGATTCCAAATCATCATCGAGTAAAATTTTTCTACTAAAAACCCCGTGGCATGATGGTAATACTCAAATCCCCCTTAGTTTTCCACTTTCTAAGAGCCCATTTTCTAATAAAATCAATATTAGGTCTAGAGCCTAGAAACTTACCAATAAGGGAAAGATTCACTTTGCTCAAAGCCCTATTCACGCAGCCATCTGGGACCATTAGATAGGTAGCACCTTCATTTTCCTTTTACCATGTGAACTGCCCCCTTTCAGAAGATTGCAGACCCACTTTTTTGTTAGGGTTTTGAAGAATCTTATTCCAGGCCAAAGGTGTGGATCCCAGCGTGTCCACTTTTTTTCAGTTTGCAGCTTTTCATCCATCTCGACTGGCCGAAGAAGCAGCCTCTCCTCAACTATGATTGGCCTAGAACACGTACATGCTACAACCAATACTACGTAAACCGCACTTTGACCGTACCTCCATCGTTTTCTCTATTGCTCGCTTTCTCAATTGTAGGATATTTTGATAAGTGAATGTTTATTCTAATTTTTTTATTTTTTTAATATATGATTTTTTGAATTTTTACGAAGTTTTTTTAAAAATGATGAAAATAAGAGGAGAAACACACATGCAATTAGCATAAATACAAAGAAATATAAAAATACCTAATGACACAACAAAAGGAAAACACATCGTGGATCATTTAATAAACCAGGATAAAAACATAACACATACAAGTGACACAAAGACACAAAACAAGCATGCCAAACAAACCCAATATGAACAAGAAGGAACTACACCAAAGTTATATGTGAACTAATATGATAAGAATTTTCTTGTAATTTTTATATAATAACAAAGTACAAAAAAATAACAAAATAAAAAGCATCATCACAATGTTGACAAACCGAAACATTAGAACAAATCTTGCAATAATGATGTATAATGAGACTCTTAATGCATTCCAAA
Source organism: Taxus wallichiana var. yunnanensis (assembly GCA_018340775.1). NCBI lineage: Eukaryota > Viridiplantae > Streptophyta > Pinopsida > Cupressales > Taxaceae > Taxus > Taxus wallichiana. The sequence continues at coordinate 311,899,920 of CM031242.1, forward strand.
TTGAATAATTATAAAAATACGAATTCACTCGAGTGATATCTTAGTACCCAAGAGGATTGGATCAAGTCAAGAGTCGAGTGACACTTAGATACTCCAAAAAATTACTCTTACTAGATACCATTGAATTTTGATTTGTATTGGATTAAAATTTGAAATCTAAGTGTGCGAGGCAAAGTTATATTATAAAATGGTAAATAATTGATTTCCTTGAGCATATATATACACCACAGGAAATAAAAGTGATTATCAAAAGATGATCTGAAATGATCATGCAGAGCACTGTCAAAAGGAAAAATTGTTGAACCGTATTATTCAATAGCTATTTCTTGGTAAAACATTTTCTAAATGTTTTGTTTTCACCAGATTTTATACTATTTTTATATTTCTAAACATATTTGAATGTTTTTATATTTTTAACTCGGTAAAGGATGCACTATCTAAACTCATGGTAAAATAATTGTAATCATTTCATTCAATTGGAAGAATGAATATTATATATTGATAGGTTGTCTCAATCTACTCGTGAATCCATGTAACTAGGAAGATGTGAGGGCTCATCACCGAGAGCCAAAAATGATGTGAGAACAAGGTGAATAGTGATATGAAAATGAATATGGTGGATGCTAATACACAAGGTGTAACAATGATCCATGTGGAAAAAATATAACACATCTATAGTCAATATTATTTGACCAATTCCAAGATGATTCCACTTTATAAGTTTTGACTAGACTTAGATCCATAGATGTCCTATTGATTGACAAGATCTGGTTGAAGGAATTGTTGTCTCTCTTAACATAAGAAACTTCTTGGGATGTTTTTGATTGAGTTTTTATATTCTAAAGGATATATTTTGTTTTTGTTTTTTTAAAGGACCCCTACATATTGCCCCATTCCATCAAGAAAAGGAAAGGGCTCAATGATGAAGAAAAAAATTTAGGCGAGTAAGGACATCTTCCTCTAATTCCTAGTAAGAAGTATGCACTTATCACCAAAGAATGTGAAAAATGAAAGGTGTAATGATTTTATATAAATATTTATTTTATGATTTATTTTTCCTTATATGTCAATAATGTGCTTGTTTGGAAGGAACAATCTACCCCTGTGTTTTAGCATCATGTGACTAGTACGATGTAAGGGTTTAACACCGTAGACCTGAAATGGGCAATAAAAAGGACCAGATAAAGAATTTAGTACTATTTGTTAAATAGAGAGCTTATTTCAAGGAACACCTATCATCGTAATATTTGAGACAAACTCATAGGTAAAAGATCTGAAATGGTAGAAATTATAGTAGGGATGAGACACAAAATTCCAAATAGAACAAGATTAAACTATGTTATAGAAGATTAACAATGCAAATATATGATAATGGTATGTTTAAGATATCTACCAATATAAAAATAAATAAAATTGCTTCTTTAGATGAGTTGATAGTGAAAGTGGCCTCCCAAAGAGTGGAGAATAGTCGTGTAAGAATTCCATGTTTAGTAAATTTGTATGGTCCATTTACGAGACTTGGGAAGATGAGATCCAAATCAATGGATTAGATTGAAGGATTTTTAATGTATCCATGATTGAATTAGTCCTAATTTATGAGAATTAGATAGAGAAGGTTCAAGTTAAAGGAGATAATCCAAAGATTCGGTGAGTCGTGATTTTCAAGACTTGGGAAGACAAGGTCTAAGTGAAAGTAGAGAATTGAAAGATTCAATGTGTCTTGATTTATGAGACTTAGGCAAACAAGGTCCAAGTTAAAGGAGAAAATCAAAATAGTCGATAAGTCCTAAAGTACGAGACTTGGGCGGATGAGGTCCAATTCAATGGAGGGAATCAAAATATTTGATAAGTCTTGAAGTATGAGACTTGGGTGGATGAGGTCCAAGTCAATGGAGGGAATAAAAATATTCAATAAGTCCTCAAGTATGACACATTTTAGTAAAAGGTCCAAATCAACATAGGGAATCAAAATATTGTATAAGTTTTGAAGTAAAATACTTGGGAAGATGAAGTACAATTCAACAGAGGGAATCAAATGGTTTGATAAGTCATAAAGTATGAGACTTGGGTGGATGAGATCTAAGTAATTGGATATATAATTGGATAAGTTTTCATGAGATAAAAAAACTTATGTGATGTTATAGGTAGTTTGTTGATGCAGAGAATATGTTAATATTCAAATTCATCCATGAGTGGAATGGTGTGAGGAAATAAGTTTTGATACCTAGATATATATCTAAGGTTTTGTTGATGCAAAATCACAGCACCCCTGGACGCACATCAGGCTTCTAGGTTGATGTTCAGGCATCCAGTGTGATTGCACAACATGGAAACCTCTCTCCAAGCGTGGGACTTGTGAAACCGAGAGAGGAATCTCCAGAGAAGGCTGGTTCCTGCTCCTAAACTACCTGCCACAAGCTATTCCAGTGCAGGCAAGCTAATCTAATCCTAATCTAACCATGCCAAGGAGATAGAGAGAGAGAGAGAAGGGAAAAATAGCAAAAGCCTACACTAAAATGGTGATACACCAGAGAAGGAGGATGTTGAACATCTATCAAAACTGCCATGGGACAAAGAGAGGTGAGCAATGGGAAGGATGGATAGATGCATCACAGGCCCAAGGATAGATTTCACACAGAAAATGTCCCAAAACTCCATGAACACAGCTCCAAACCTGCAATGAACATTTAGACATGCACAGATACCTGCAAATGAAGAGAGGCAAGGAGAGAACAAGAAAATGAGAGAGGATGGACAGATGCATCACGTAACACGTTTTGTTGCTCCGTAAGTTTGCGCAGTAACATCATTCCATTAGTAAAAGGCAAAAACGCCATTACAGAAAGGGGAGGAGGCTCGAACTCCATTTTCAACCCTAGAGAAGAAAAGAAGGGAGGTCCGAGCCGAAAGAATGAACAACCTCTTTTTTTTAAAATGAGCCAAATCTTATTTTTTACATTACATGGGTCGAGCCTGTGGGACGTAAACGTGGGAAAACGTGCAAGCCCATTCCTCATTGATGTAGATGCATTAAATCAGCATGGAGGATCTTATCAACCCATACCCCGTCACTTTGAATGATTTTAGAGGAGAATGTGACCCATTTGTATTAATTTGGCCGCTAAAATGTCACTTCATGGCTGTGCAGTAAGAAGAATGCGACCCATTAGCATTAAAACCGGTTGTTGAAAGGTCACTTCTGGCCATTACCACACGTCAGAGCCGTTTCTTGATTTTCTCTCTTCAGACTGCACCAAAACTCAAGTTTGATCCCAGAATCATGTAGAGCATCTCAACAGCTTTCCATTGATATAAAGAACGTGGAAATCTGAGCTCTGGATCAAAAGATATGGCGATCTGAAGATTTAGGGCACGGAACAGACCAAGACAGATTTCGAAATATTTTCCCGCGCTTCGCCACCTAGACGACACGTGGCAGGCTCTGATTGGTCGCGCAATTCTCTCTCCTCTACCTTTTGGCGGGCTATCTTTTGAATTTTCCTTGTGGGCCCTAGCTGGGACACGTGACACTATCCCATTGGTTCGGATCGGTGCTCGAAAACTCGCCCCTTGACTTTTTGACTTTTCTCTTTGTGGCACGTGGCGATTTCTCATTGGTCCTCGGCTCCTTCGCGTACTTCGCCTCCATTTGTCCCGGATGTCCCATTTGATTTTGGGCCCTTTGTGCTCATTTCGGCTGGTTCGGGCATTTCGCGTCCATTTGTCCCAGATGTCCCATTTGATTTTGGACCCTCTGGACTCATTTCGGCCGATTCGGCCGGTTCGGGCATTTTTGGCCCGCTTGTCCCACTTTGCTTCGGACTGACTTGACTCTTTTCGGCCGGTTCGGCCGGTTCACGCCTTTTTGGCCCGATTGTCCCATTTGCTGCCCCTAGGACTAGGACTTACTCATTTTTATGATTTTTTCTGGATCAACCTACTTGCCTTCGCAACCTTTTTCGCATTTTCTCAGAGCTTTCTCTTTCCTCTTATTGACAGGGGAACTTAGAAAATATTTGAGGGGACTCTAAAGAACATGATTTTTGGCCCCGAATCAATCAACTCGGGACTTGAATATTTCGATGCATGTTATCAAAATTACCCAGGGGGTGAAATTTTGACAACAGGTTCCTAATAGTCTTAGAGAGAAAATATTTTATTTTTCTCCTTTGAGGCTATAGATTAATTTATTTGATGAAATTTTTTTAATTAAATCTTGATAAGGTTATGTAGGGATATTCCTAGGTATACACACCTCATATAGTGTATACACATGTAGATGTCTTTACATGTAAGAAAAATTAGTGAAGAGATACCTGCAATATTTATCATTTGAGGCATTATGGACATGGAAGGTTGCGTTATTTAAGTGTCTAAACTCGTTTTGGTTGTTTCAAGTACAATAGGACTAGATATGTTAGGCATATGAGTGAGCATTGAAATAGTATAATCAATATCAACATTTTTTGATGATGGACCCTTTTTTGTATATTTTTCATGTATATAAAGGGTTGAAAGGGAGTATTAAAGAAAGGTCAATATCTTGTTTGATGTTGGACGGTTGTTTTCTAAATTAGGTTCAATGTCCAATTGAACTAACAAAAGAAAATATGGAGAAGAAATTGACTCGGTTTTTATTTAGAGATAATTGACCTTTTTCATCATAATCTCATTGAGTTTCAGTATTTATAGGGTTTAGGAAAACATTAAACTCTTCATTATAAGTTGTGGTAGTTGACGTGTCTTTAGTTTTGATAGCCTTTTCATCAATATCTAAAAAAATGACTTCATCATTAATTGAATCTTGGACATAATGACAAAGATTTGAATAATGATAAGTATAATGGCCTTCAATGTGGTGGTATTCACAATATTTTGATTTATTATACCACTTAGGCTTGGGTTCCCCATTATAAAAGGGTCTTGTTATTGGATATTTGATCATGTTAGCCTTTGCTAATTGTTGAAAGGCACTAGAGAGACTTTCTCCAAGGGGTGTAAACTTACGTTCAACTTTACGTGGAGTAGTGTCTACAATAAATGATATGATGGAGTTAAAATTGATGTTGTTCAAGGATTCATCCTATTTGAGAGATTTTCCCTTTGTACTAGGTTTAGGTTTATTTGGTGTTAGGTCTTCAACCACAATGTTTCCATTGTCAATGAGGTCCTAGATCTAATTACAAAGTTTTTGGCATTTGTCAGTTTGATGACCATCAATGCAATGAAAATAAAAATATGTATTAGGTTAATACCAAATTGGATTAGGTTCTCTATCGTGAAAGGGTTGTGTGATAGGTAAGTGACCATTTGGGAATTTCCATTGTTGTAAAATGTTTGAAAGAGAATATCCCAATTTTTTGTATTTTCATCATTTGTAATCATGAGGAGGAGGAATTTCTCTTCTTGGTATAGTGATCTCTTGTGTAGACTTAGTCAATTTTGAAGGATTATTTGGTATGTTGTACATATTTTGATTATGTATGACACCATAATATATAAGATTAAAGTTCATGACTGACTTAACCTATATCTATCGTGATGAATGTTAGTGTTGATATTATTATTATTGTTCCCATTATCTTTGGAATGAAGCTTGATCAAGCCTTTATAAATAAGGTCATTTTCATTTTGAGTCCCCTTTTCAATAAATTCTTTAAAAACATTGAGGCAAAGTGCATCTACAAGTGAAAGTACAACTCATTATTAAGGTTTTGTATGAATATACGAACCATTAGTTTGTTAGGGATTGAACATGGGAATCAACTTGTCATTCCTCTCCATCATTGTAAAAATTGGGAAAAAATTACATTTGGTCATTGTTTCATGTTACATAAAATCCATCATTATTATTTTAGATTCGAGGTTGAAAGAAAATGTTTAACAAAATTTTTGAGAGGCCTCAGAAGGTAGTTATAGATAAATTTGGAAGGTGTAAGAACTAGTCCAAAGATTTTCCTCCTGACTTTGTCAGGAAGATACATAATATGAAGATATAATTATATACCACTTCTTAGTATGCCATGAAAAATTCCTTGATATGCTAGATTAGATCAGTTTTCCTTATATTTATGAAATTGTTGGGGTGTATACAACAAGTTATATATTCTAGTTGCACTTTCATCTATCTCTATGTTGGAATAAATTTTCATAAATATTTGCAATGAAGTTGTATGCTACATATTATGTTTCTCATTTCTTAAATACCTAGAAAAAATCAATACAATTTGAAAATGAGATTCTTGGACTAGGTTTGGACCATCCTCTTAAAGTAATTAAAATAAGAGTGTTACACTACATATCCATTTGAATTAGGGATAATGCATTTTTATGTAGAATTACTTCTCATGTGAGTGTAATGTATTTCCTTCACTCTCCCTATATTATAAATCATTACAACAATATGACACCTTCTCTTATAAAATGAATTTGAAACATGAAATTTCAATTCAAATATGTTTCAAATTTAGTAGGAGAGTTGAGGATTTATCTAATATAATTTTAAGTTTTTTGAACATGTATAGTGTTGGCTCTAAAATCTATTCCACCCTTGAAGTTGATGAAGAGGATATTAAGGATGATTCATTTGTAGCATAGGTATTCTCATCAACAAGCTAGGAGTGGAGTATAGCCCAAAAAATGTGAGAAGGGAGGTCATTTCTCTACAAATTTTGGTTTTGCAAGGCCAAAAGGAAAGACCTAAGAAATTCTTAACAAAAAATGAGCCTAGTCACACACTTAATATGACCATAAACAAAACCTCCATGAATAAGCACCCAATTAGGTGTCATTTTTCACATATCCATATATTTACAAGTTAATATACAAACATTAATTTCTTTATTTCAGAGATATGAGGATGTCCAAAATTTTGTGGTTTTATAACAAATATTAGAGTGCAAAAAGGAAAACATGAAGAAAAATTCATAATGGATAGTCCTCTAAAGATATAAAAGATAAAACATAGGTAGTAAAGTAAAGGGGTAGGAAAACAATATTTAATTAAAAGAGGTGGGTTGATCATTCAAACTTCATATAATCCTCATAAATTTGGGTGTGTGTGTGTGTGTGTGTGTGTGTGTGTGTGTAAATATGAGATACATGAGTCAGAGATAACACAAATGTTTCTTCAATTTACACAAATATAACTCCCCATAATTCAGATAATCATTAACCCACATACACCGAGATCTAAAACCATTAGACCAACATAACTCATAATCTAAAATTTAACATTAACTAAGTTTATTGAATACATAAAAACTAGAATTTCAAAAGGAATTTAGAATAAAATTCTCAAAGTGCTACACATTAGATATCTACAACTAATTACTAAATGGATATCCTAAAAACTATGAATGAATACTCTTCATCCTTAAATGATATATTTCTTTATAATCCACTATCTCAATTATGATTCAAAAATTAAACACAATTACTCTCTCAAATATTTATAATGATAGATTTGGATTGATTTCATTCATTCTTTCTCCAAAAACTAAAACAAAGTGAAATTGACACCTATAGACTAAAAACCAAAGGGATCAAAGATCCTACAAAATGGCCAAGCTAAAATATTATTATATGAAGAAATTTCTTCATCTATTTATATAATTAAGATAACATTCTAGAAAGGGTCCTGGAGGGAACTTGTAGATCTTGAGAACTAATTGTAGACACAAAAATATAAATGTATTTTTATCACATCATGTCCCAAATTAGGTCATTATATACATGTGTAGAAAAAAATCATGCACTTACTACTATTTACTATACCCCAAGTATATTTTTTTATATATGGATCTTGAGTAAGAAAAGTATTCACTAAAAAACTTCCTAGTCCATCCGCTTTTTTTTGTTTCTCTTGTCTTTATCTTTTTCACTAACATACCCATTTTTGGTTAGGTCACAAGGATCCCTATTTGTCATTATTTTCACATTTTTAATCAATTGTCTCTAAACACCAACACATAGGACTAGACACTAGCACTCATGACTAGACACTAGAACCCCGCATTCTCTTTTCCAACCACGGTGCTCTTGTTCCCTTTGTTCATGTTCAAATTTTTGACATTTTTGGTCGGCCTTTTCGGTTGTATTACTCCTATCCTGAGGTCCTAGTCGGCATGTTGGGTCATTAGTGTCCAAATTCAAACAAGAGATCCCTATATAAAGAAAATATACATACCATTATAATGGGGGCAATTTATATCAAAGGCTATCTATCTATATATAAAAGGGATCAGTATCATGGGATTGTTACTCTACATACACACTGCATAGGAAGGGGAAGTTCATTTTTCCATCCACACATTTCATTTTATATAGCTACATCCTATTATCTTGGTCTCATCAGCATGAGGGAAACGTAAGAGCACCATTCCACACATAAAAACATAGAACTGCATTGGGTCTCGGACATAATGCAATGCCTAGTCATAGGTTCACTTTAAAAACATTTGAGGACAATTGGATCCAGCCTCATTTTGTAGCTTTATTTTTTAGGATTTGATGTAGTTTGAGGGTTTTTTAGGAGACTATTTGCACCATATATTTACAATTACTTTGGTGATTCAAGTGCACCATATAGGTGATCATCAAAAAATGAATGTGAAACCCTAGTGATAGTGAGGAAATTAGATTCTGACCTTTTCGGAAGACTCAAGTGCCCCACAGAGGTTTTGGGCACCTTATGTGCCCTCACTCCTACGTAGGTCCCTATGTCTAGGCCGTTTGAAGACTCCATAATTTTTATCGATGAAATCCATCATTCTTCTCGCCGATTCATCAGTTCATCTAGTCCAAGTATGCTTCAGGATAAGGAAAAATCAAATAAGTGCCTTACATCTTTCATTTTATTACATAGTTACATTTACAAAAGCGTGAAATCATTTATATCTTGTTGTATATCATTTGTAGCTATTGCTGAATTTAGATTTAATAGATCAGATCTCATATTTTTATTAAATCATTTTGGTAAACCCGTAGATTATAACTCCATGCCAAAGGATCCACTAAACCCTAATGGATAACATTAAATCTGCTTCTCCTAGGAAATTTATGCATCATGTTAGTGTTACTACTATCCTTTATGATAATTTTGAGGCTGACCTCAAGCTTATTTTTCACAATCCTCAACTTGATAGTGACATTCAAAGACAAATTTTGGCTAATTAATGTAAAATTCCTACTAGTTTCACTCATTCTTCTTGCAACATTGTTTCTAAAGGAAAAAACATTTCTGGTTGTACTCTTGTTTCATAGGCACTAGGCCTACTCTACCTTCTTATATTTTTCTTAAAACTCTTGATGATGATATTATTGATTATATGCTTGGTATTTTTAGCAATATTGTAGATAAAAATCATGATGAAAATGTGCATGTGCATGATGTAATTTATTGTACTAGTTAGATGATTGTAATGTTTCATATCATACTCCTTAAATTTTTGCAAATGTTTCGATGATTGTAAAGATGAATCTCATGATATTTAATCTCCTACTTCATTATATGTTTATGATTCTCTTGATGAAATTATTGCATGCAAAACTTTTTTCGATACTAGTGATACCTCTAAGCATGAAAATGTTAGTAATGATTCTACTGCTCGGACTATTGAATTTGAATTCTCTACTCTACTTTCATCTTCTTATTAGGTTATATCTAATAAAATGCATGATGATTCTTCTCCTTCTATTGTTTCATCTCATATAAATTCTTCTAATGTTATTCCCAATGCTTCTACTAATATTCCATGTTCTTCACCACATATTATTTCTTCCGCACCTACATCTAATGTTCCTATAGCATTAACATCCTCCACTTCTTCTTCTGACATTCCTATGATCACTCATAATGGAAAGATTCAACCACTCAATGTACCTCTCACATCTTCTACTATTCCTCTACATGATATTTTATCACTCATGCATGTTGTTGGAAAATTACAATCTCAGGTCCAATCTCTCACTCTTGAAAGAAAATCCTATTATTCTTCTATTGATAACAATTCTTTACATGGAAATCCCATTCCAAAAAGATTCACAATTTAGCATTCCCTAAATAATTTATCATGCCTACATTTTCATGTTTTGATGGTACTAGCAATCCATATTTGCATCTCAAGCATTATCATTTAGTTATGGCTTCTTACTCGAATGGTCGAGTATTGTTTAAAGATTTCCATCATATTCTTATTGATGATGCTCTCCAATGGTACATACATCTAGATTTTAGTTCTATTAGTACCTATTATGAAATATAAGAGGCCTTTCTTCAATGCTTCATGCTTAAAAATGGTCCTAGAGTCACATATGATCAATTTCCTAGTTTACATCAAGGAAAGACAACCTATCATTGATTATATTTTGCATTTCAATGTTTTCATGCATCATATAGTCTTTCAGCCCATTGATTTAGAAAAGAAATTCATATTTTATCATGGCTTGATTCCTACTTTAAAATAATGATTGCAATATGACACATGTGAATCATTTACACTATTATGCTTATAAGTTCATTGATCTAGAACAAGATCTAATTATTGCACATGTTATGGATCCTCCCGATATTCTTATATTACTACATCTTCTAGTTCTTCTCTTCTTCCATATGTTTATAATCCTCCAAGGTCTCCATCTCCTCCACCCTACATGTAATTTCAATTTCCTTCATTGAATAAGAATCTTTCATCTCCTCCACCACATCGGTCTCCACCTAAGACTTCTACATCTCCTACTTGGGAACAATTGCACTTTTCACATGTTGCTAAACCTCATGATGTGCTCTATGCTTTGCTTGATAATATTTTGATTCTCTTGCCTTCTAATCAGAATCATTATCCTCATCGCTTGCAAAGATAACATGATCGTCCTTATTACAATTATCATCACATCAATGGCCATCATGAAAATGATTATTTCACCCTTCTTGACAAGCTGCAACAATTAGAAGACAAGGGTGTTGTTTCCTTTGTCTCGAACTCTCATGAGCATTCTATTTCTCCAATTCCACAAAAACATGTTGTTACTCCAATTCATTTATCTCTTTCATTTGCTTCTAATGTCTTTATTCCTCCACTTCATCAACTCATTATTTATGCACGACCTCTCGCCTCATTCATCCATCATTGCACCATCTCATCCACTACACAGTGCTCTTGCTTCACATTTGCTTCCTAATCTATAGACACGTTATGCCCCTAACTTACTCTATTTATATGTCTAAGTGTGGGATAACCTATGACTTATATAAAATTTATACTTATATTTATTAGTTACTTAGTCATTAGGTATAAACTAATAATAATGAAGGGGTATGACCTTTCACAATCATACCTATATATATATGGGTGAGTAATTCCTCCCCATGAGTGTGAAGAGTGTGAGTTAGTGTCTTATTGTAAGACTTAGGAGGTTTCCCCCTCAAAGTGGCTTAATAATATATTATATATTTTGATATATTTGCATTTATATTCAAGTAATTCCATTCCATTAGGTACCGTAGAATTTATTTTGGCATATGTGATTCTCACCATTGTATCTCCTATCATTGGCACCATCTCATCAGAAATTTAGTTTGGCTCATACACTCATGTTACTTCCACTTCACATTCTTCCACCATTTGTACCCACTTAATTTTTGGTAGGTGATTCATCTCACCTCACTACCCGATGACGCACTCATGTTCTCATGGTTCTTACATGATTGTTGAGGCATTTATTACAATAATAAATTCACTTCATATTCACATTATACGCTACATTAATTTATCTATATAGTGCATCCTATCAAACCACTTCTCGGTGATGAACTCATGTTCTATAGTTCATTCATGTCTTCCAAGAGGTCTTATATAAATGAACCTCACTTTACTATACACATTGGGGGCATCTCTCTTCTTCTCCCCTATTCATCATAACCTACACATGATTTCATACATCATTATACATATTTTTCATTCTACACTTAATAACAAACCATTATATTATTTCTTATCATCTCATGATTCATTCATTTTATCTATGGTAGAATATCTCATACATCTATCATCATTCATTTCACAACATCATATATTTCAACTCACCATAATCATTTATGTAATATAAATCCAATAACACAAATAATTATAGAAAAAAATTCATCCCATAAAACATCTATAAACATCAACACAACACAATAATAACAATCATCCATCTATATATATCGTAAAACCATAGTTTAAAAAATACAATCGTTGGGGCACACGCCCATACATTGATACATTGATATGGGTTATACATCATCATAATTAACACTTTATAAAATTGTGAGAGCTATAGAAATATATGTTTCTCCTCTCCATAGACCCTATATTTTTCTATTTATCTATGTAATAATTCCAACTCCACCAACCGCTCGAGAGAATCACCTTTGTAAATCCACATACTAGGTAAACACATCCTATGTTAGGGATCCTCCACCTACATCTTTCCTAGCTCATTGATTATTCACCCACACCTTGTCACGATCACTCAAGTAACATGGTACATATCACCACAACTACCACCACTATCTCAAACAAGTGGTCATGCTCACCCGCAATGACATCTACTCACTCGAACATCCCACCACCGATGAGCACATCGCCAGGAACATTCCATGTCAATGTTTGGATTGATGTATCAACAATCAATGTGCCATTACACATCATTCCCATACATACTTATTACCATCCTCCTCTATATGCCGATATATATCATACATCTTATACAATATTCCCACACCTCCACCGTCACTAATGAAGCAATCATAACTACAATGAACTTCCACAATTGTTGAAACACCTGATCTCGAGTATGGAATCCAAACTAATATGGGTATCATTCTATACCTTTTCCTATAAAATACCACTTAGATGCTTTTATCTCCCTCCAGGGAATGCTCTACAACCATCACGTGACTCTCTCACCCATAACCGATAGTTACAATATGTGATATACATACTCCATGGTCACAAGAATATTCCTAGTAGGTAACCAAACAATACACGTGTCCGCACACCATCAATCACATAATGTAATAATCATCAACATATTATGAGATAAATCCCCCATTCTTTCTATGTCATATGAAGGCATGGTCTATTTTATCCCACTCGTCATATGATAACCCCAATCCCAACAACATACTCAAATAAAGACCACCACAAAACTCACTTGAATGAATATCCCTCTATATAACACACAACAACAAAAACAAAAATACGATATTAGAACATCATATACACATAAAAAAGAATATATACAATACTAAAATATACCAAATTTCACATCCATAACATAATGGGCACAAAACAATCCTTTTGGGTCACCAGTGCCTGTGAGTAGGACGTGGTGCCCAAGAACAGTCAATAGTGCGTATATATATGGTCATGGGTGTACTAAGGGATGTTAGTGTCATGGCCACTCTTTCCCAGGTTATAAATGCCTAAAAACTCAAAAACACAAATTTCACAAAAAAATTGCAAAAAAGAGCTCATTTCAACACATTTTTTGAAATAAACATACTCACCAACTCAACTATCATGTATGATGCCATAATCACCACCACCATCTCAAATCAACTCAACATCACTACCCTAATTTGTGGCATATTCACACACTCAAAGCTCAAAAATGACACTCGATCAAAGTTTAAATGAAGCCATTAGTCACTTTTTTAAATTATTACATATAGAACTTTTAATAATTGTTATATTATTATGGTCATTACTTGCATTCATTCTCCCAACTAATATATAACACATGATTTTTCTCATTTCTTGAGTTTCACTACTTCATTTTCTTTCATGTGTGCTTCGTTCTCTTTAGAATTTCACATCTTGTCTCATTTTCCACATTCTATGGTGTCATATTCCCATAAAGCACATTGATAACTCAATATACGTATAATTTTGCAACATCCACTTCATTTAATTCACTCTTACATCATTTTCCATTTACTTTCAACTCAACATTCATTCTCACCATCACTCCCTCTTTTCCAAAAGGGGGTATACAATCGGGATCACTCTATGATCCCCTCACACTTGCTACACGGTTATTTCACGTATCTAATTTAGAATTATAATAACAAAATTCTCACACATTATGTGACATTTCATAACACTTCCTAGTGATTCCCCCTACTAACCTTATCTAGGGAAACATGCAAAAATATCTCCATGAGTAATCCATCATATACATTCAATCTTAACACAATTTTTTACTACTCGAATCAAATCAATAAATCAAAACAACAAAACGTATTTTACTACTCCTCTCAGATGACCTAACTTGGGAGTTACATCACTACTTTCCTAGATGACCTAACATGGAAGTCACTCTATATTCTATCACTTCCAGATGACCTAACATGGAATCCATACACATCATAGTGACACCCTTGGAGTGGGGGAAATGAGACGTCATTTCCTTTTTCATATATTTCTCCTATACGGATTATACTGTTAGATCAAAATGAACAAAATTTGGTCTTTTTCCATCTCTAGCGCTTGACCTTTTGAGGATGTATTCAAATTTGGTGTTTTAAAACTACACCTCTCTCCTTAAAACTCTTCCTTTGAAGGCGGGACACCCAAATCCTTCAGTTTTTCACACATACAAAATTGGGTTGGGAACTGATCACTCCCTACCCCATCAAATCTCCATCAAGCAACAATTCAAAATATCCAAATAACTCAAATCAAATCATCATTTTCACTAAGTACTTCTCATAATTGTTGACCATATCTCTTTACGCCACGTGGATTGACAGATTGATCCATGGTTTACCATGTTATATGTTCTTATTTTGCACGTACTTCTATAAGAGGGCTTCTCTAGACTTCTTTCAAGTATGTTCTTTAATTCCTTTACACTACTTGAATTTCATTCAAATAACATAAAGGGGGAAATATAGACACAAAATCACACACTTAAAACTATTTACTATACCACCAAGTATGTTGTTTTATATATGGATCTTAAGTAAGAAAAGTATTCACTAATAGCACACTTCCTAGTCCATCCACTATTTTTGTTTGTTTCTATTGTCTTTATCTTTGTCACTCATACACCTAGTTCAGGTCAGTCCTAGTGATCCCTATCTATCAGTATTTGCACATTTTTCATCGGTTGTCTCTTAACACCAATGCCTAAGACTTGACACTAAATACATTGTGCTCCTATCTAACTTGGGCACTCATGTCCCCTTTATTCTTATTCATATTTTTTACATTTTTGGATGGCCTTTTTGGTTTTATTACTCCTATCCTGAGGTCCTAGTTGGCATGTTAGGTCATTAGTGGTGAAATTCAAGAAATATATCCCTATATAAATACAAAATATATACCATTATAATGGCAGGAAATTTCTATCAAAGGTTATCTATCTATATATCGAAGGTACTGCATCTTAGGCTTATTAATCTGCATACACACTACATAGGAAGGTGAAGTTAATTTTTCCATCCACACATTTACATTTTATCTAGATACAACCCATTATATTGATGGCATCGGCGTGAGGAAAACCTATGATCACTATTGCACACACAAGATCATAGAACTACATTGGATCTAATATGTAGTGTAGTACTAAGTCGTAGCTTCACTTTGTTGATGACTAAGGACATTTCGACCCCTTATTTTACATATTTCTTTTTAGGATTTGATGTAGTTTGAGGGTTTTGTTGAGATTATTTGTGTTGTAGATTTACAGGTACATTATTGATCCAAATGCAACATATAGGTGATCATCGGTGAATATGTATGAAACCCTAGCGACATTGAATAAATCATATTCCGACCTTTTGGAAAACTCTAGCACCCTAAAGAGGTCTCGGTGCACCATAGGAACCCATTTCTAAGCTAGTTTATAGACTCCAAAATTTATATCAAGAAAATCCAATATTCTCGCGTAGTTATTTTATCAATTGATTTAGTCCAGTACACTTTGGGATATGTGAAAATTAGATAAGTGCCTATTTCATTTTCTTACATATTTGCATTTATAAAAACGTTAAATCATTTATATATTGTTATATATCATTTGTATTTATTTACGAATTTATATTTAATAGATCAGATCTCATATTTTTACTAAATCAACATGATTCCTAAGCGAGAATACTAGACACTGATGACACCTATCTTACTCTTTCTATCAATTTTGATTGATTTTGATTGATATTGATAGTGACATTTGTCTTATGTTTTTTTGGGATTTTACTATGTGATTTTGGTAATTACATAGGGATCCTTGTCTCTTCCCATTGTTTGTTTTTTCTATGTCTTAGGGATAGTAATGCCTTGGAAAGACAATAACGCTTGCCACTATTGTCCCTTCTTGGAATTTTTTTCCACTCTTGCTTATATTTTAACTCACCACTTGACACCTAATTTTAAATATTTTATCATTCCTATTTCATATTTGGGATTGGAATTTGGTGTCACTAAGTGTAAAAATTCAAACAAAGGAGCCATATATATATACAACCTACTAACAATTCTAAAGGGCACAAGGTTACTATTTTCTATTTACTACTTGGGAAAAAAATGTGAAACATAAGGTCTACATTTAAACTATATTAAAGAGAAAATTTTGAATTCCATGACACACATCATCTTGTGATAAAAGTATTTATATCCCATTATAGTGGCACAAATTTAAAAGGAAATATAGCCTCAAGGAACACATATTATATCATACACATAAACCAAAAATTTATAGAGTTTGAAATATAGTGCAAGTGTTTCGGTGAAAATCACATTGGGGTGACTCTGGGGTCAATCTGGATCAATAATATGCATATTTTATTTATTCTAATGTGTTCTTGAGTCTTCCATAGGTAGCTAGGATTATTTTGCAAGAACATGTACAATAGAATAATCCTACAAAAATTGGATGTGACACAAAGTTAAGTGAAGATGAAATTTTTAGACACTTAAGGAACTAAACCTACACCCATCACTAGGACACCAATTTATAATTTAGACACCAACGCTAGGAGATATTTTCATCTTCCAAGTGATACTTTCCCAACATAAATTCCAGATTATTATTTTCTAGATGAAACATATACAATTCAGATAAGCATGTTCCACTATTAGTCTAGCCCAAATCCAATCCAGACGGCTAGATATTAGCTAATTCACTCTTATCCTCTTGTTAGTTTCACTTTCTCATCATTTTATATTATGTGTTTCTGATATATATAATTCACACCACTCTATATGATTCAGATTTAATTTTATTAAATCATTTGGTGAACCTACTTATTGTTTGAGGCCTAGTTTTCCATAGGTTCCTTATAGTGTATTCATTCTATATATGTTTTTATTATTTTCATATTACTTTATTTTATATCTTCTTGTACTTTCATGTTACAATGGATATCCATTCCTCAATAATTGTTGACAACACTCCCTCATTTTATATTCAAGTTCACATTCATAATGTGTTTATTAAGCATGCTTTAGTTGATAATATATCGAGTCTTAATAAATGTAACCTCTCTTTCTCCATCTCAGGTATTTATTCTGCTGATTTAACTCCCTCTACTCTATGTATTATTATTTTTGATAATACACCTAAGTGAGTGTTGGGAGAAATCACTCTACCCATTACTATAGGACCTTGCACTCTTAATGTTATATGTCACATTATGCCTAATAATCTCAATTATAATATCTTTCTACATTGACCTTGATTATATATTACGATGCAGTCCTTATACCTATTTCATAACACAAAATACTCGCAACACCTTCTTCCATGGATAATACTACAATAGATTCCACACCTCATGTTTCTAATATTTTTGATATCCCTCTCATACACAATAGTGAATAAATTACTTACATTACACATCATTCTCCTTTTTGATGGACTATAATGCTACTGATTTACATGATGAAATTTCTATTGGAACCCATGATACTCTTCCCACTATGTATCACTCTCATCCACATGGTACTCAATCCCTAATCCATATTTTTTCACACTTATACACACACACACAAACACACACACACACACACACACACACACACACACACACACACACACACACACACACACACACACACACACACACTCCCCTATATTGCTTGATAAATCTACAATTATTAAGATGTTGGTAGACACTGACATCCCCTTCACAATTTCATCATGACCATGAATTTTAAATATGTTTCTTGGAACAAATATTGATGCAATTTTAATGATGTTATGATTACTAAATATAATGTTACATCACTTGTAACTTCCCCACCAAGTAGAAAACACAATGTGCTGATTTGATAACAATTTTTGATGATCTTCCATTATCAACACTCTAAAATTATATGCATGACTCATATGTTATGGATACACCTCATCTTATTACATCTATGGGGAAATAAATTCTCATATTTCCACATTCATGTCTATGGTTTTTTAATATTCAAAGTGGATAGTACATATATCTTTAATGCTTCCTATCTTCCCAAATTACACCTATTGCTTACCAATGTTCCACCTATTATAGTTTCTCCTAATGAACACACTCTTATTATTTATGTAATTACACTTACTACTCATACAGTTGGAATCTTAGACTCTATAGGGTTCTCCCCTCACTATGTTGACATTGTTTTATGGTAGCTCTTGTGTTACCCTTGTTACTCAATGACACACTCTTGTTCTAGGTTCAAAAGTGACTATTGAGGTGAAATTACATACATCAACAAACACTTTTCACATACACATTGAGGAGAAACATTTATTCCTTCCTTAGTCATAGGATATCATATTATAATAATACAAAAACATTAAAATATTTACAAAAATATAAAAACATTAGCTTAGATCTTAGTTGGATGCATCTTTACTTGCTTATGTTATTCTATGTTGAATTTTTCCTATCATATTAGCTTGATTCATGGTATGTTCTATCATTTTTACATGTACACATGTGCATTCACATGGTAATTTAAGGTGATAAAATCTATACACATGTTATTGCATGATGCTTTATACTATTATCTATCGGTCCCACTTTGAGGATAATGGGTGTATCTACCTTCCTACCTTTCCAGATTCATGTGCTATAATTGTAATATGTAATACTTTAATTTCTATTTCACCGACATATATACATTTTGACATAATATTCATTATTCTAATATGCTAATGAGTACTTCACATGTAGCCTTTGTCTTGCAAGATTAATTCCAACCATGGTTATCTTCTTATATTATTTGTTTGTCTTGTATTCTATGATTATGACTTGTTTTCATTTTTAGGGGGCTATTCCTATGATTGATTATTTTATTTGGAATTGAATGTATTGTGACATTATCATTGGTGTTTGATGTTCTACACCAGATATTATGATGGCCTCTTGATGTGTTATTGTGTGTTTGAATTTTTTTATTACATTATGTTATGATTGTTTATCACTAACACTTATTGCTAAATTTAATTCCATTATGTTTCATGTTCCATGGTTGTTACCATGATTATACCTTATTCCCACACTAGAAACCCTTCTTCATATGTGCACATCATATTCAAGTCCTCTTATTTGGACTACACTTGTATTGGTCCATATCATGAACCTCAAAATGAGGAGGAAAACCATCAAGTTATTGTTTCACCCTCTTAGTAGTTCAAAATTAGAGACAAAATAAGACGTAGATATAATTGGCCAAAAAATAGACTCATAAAATGGTTCAAAATCAAACATGGTATAGAAATAAAATACGGATATAAAATAACCCAAATCAGAAAATAACGATGGGCATTATTATCCATCCTGGGAATTTTTCACTTGGAGGAAAAATATGAATTTTGGCATTTGGAAAATTTTCTCAATGATATTTTTACATAAACCAATAATAATCATTCATTTTTGTTTACTATTTAGAACAAAGGAACAAAATCAATGGCATGTTGCATACTTCGTGCAAGGGAATTAATAACTTTATTTCTCGGTTACATTTTTCCTATCTGGTTTTTAATAAGGAATGAGACTTACTTGGAATATGAATGGAAAAAAATACATCCGGAATGAATTTTCATTTGTGACCAATTACCATTGGGTCGGCGATCATCCGCAGATGCCACTTATTCATGAATTTTAGGGAATAGTCATGGATGGAGGAAAATCAAACCACTCTCTTAACACTCATCCTCTAGCATTAGGATGCCCAAGTCCTAATAAAATTCACATAGGTTAAGGAATTGATCATTCATGACCATCATACCGTATCCAATATAAATTTCTCTAAGGCAACAATAGACAGGACATTCTATTCTATCTCTCTTGGCATTCATGTGTACTTTATCCTTGATTATTTTATTTATTTTATACATTCCCATGCATAGAATTCTAAATTCTCTATGTTAAAGTTTAATTTCATATACTATGACCATTGAATACACTTTTCTTCTTTTAATTATGTCCTTATCCCAACATAAAAAAACAAAACTGAACAAGGAGTAATCTCAAGCACAAAATGCTCAAGAAAAGGAAATATTTGGCTATAAATGTAAGTATAATTTTTAGTACTTGCATAAGTCACCCTAGGGTTCTTTATCCGTATTATACTTCATGATACACATCATATAATTTCCATTCAACATGTTATCTCGATACAACCTCCTTCACCTCTCTCCATAAGGTATGCTCTTCTTGTTTACTTTATATTACCAATTATTCATACACCGGAATAAAGTGGGGGTAAATGTAGATAAAAAAATATGTACATATCTCTATGATATTATGTCTCAAATTATGTCATTATATGCATGGTTCCTAAGTGAGAAGACTAGACACTAGTGACACCTCTCTTGGTCTTTCTATCGATTTTGATTTATTTTGATTATGACATTTGTTTTATGTTTTTCTAGATTTATTTATATGATTTTGGTCATGTCAAATGGATCCTTATCTCTTCTTGTTTAAATTATTTTTCTACATCTTAGGTACAATAATGCTTAGGAAGGACAATAAAACTCATCAAGTATTATCCCTTCCTAGATTTTTTTCCACTCTTTCTTATATTTTAATTTATCACTTAGTGCTTCGATTTTAAATATTTTCTTATTCCTATTTCATATTTGGGGTCTTCCTTGTGTGTCACTAATCGTAAAAATTAAAACAATGAGTCATATTTATACACAACTTTAAGTATTATTGGGGGCATGAGGTTACTATTTTATATCTACTACTTGGGCAAAAAGGAGCATCTTAAGGACTGCATTCGGGCTTCATTATTCACCTTTGCATAGGAAGGAAATTTTTTGTAATTCCACTACACACATCATATTGTGAGATAATTATTTGTAGCATGTTAACTTGGTGCAACTTGCATAAAGGAAACTTAGATTCAAGGGAAACATATTATATATCTCTCTATTTATCTCTCTCTCTCACACACACACACACACTAGAACTATATAGAATTTTAAATGAGTACAAAACTCAATGAAAATAACATTGGGGTGACTAAAGAGGTCATTCTAATTCAAATATATTCATATTTTATTTAGTATAATGTTTTTGAATATTTTGTAGGTAGTAATGGTTTTTTTGTAGGAACACGTGCGAAATGAGAACCCTATAACAAAGTGGATGTGACACATAATAGAGTGAAGATGAAATTATCGTACACAGAAGGAAATAAAGCTACATTTATTTCTATGACACCAGTATCCAATTTAGACATGAGCACTAAGATATATTTTCCTCTTCTCCGAGAAAATTTGTCCCATCACAACTTCTAGATCACTATTTTCTAGACAAAGTATACAAAGTTTAGAATGATCATATTCCACCATCGTCTAGCCTAGATTGAATCAAAACATCCAGATATCAGCTAAGTCACTCATATCATCTTGTTGGTTAAACTTTCTCATAATTGTATATTACGTGTTTATGATATTTTGATTTACGTTGGTCCTATAATTAATATTTAATTTTAATAAATCACCAATGAGAGAGAAAATAAGCATCCACAGATCACCCAAAAATTATATGGAATTTAGAATACAACCATAATCTTGTAAATGATCTAATGGATTTAATTGATTCTCATAGCATCATAAAACACCCGATGAACATCCAAGAGGTGCTGCCAATGAGTAGATGAAAGATAACTAAATAAATGGAACGAAAATGACGACACAAGGCTAGAAAATGTAATCAAAAATTTTGTCATGAAGTAATCTACAAATTTCTCCTTAGTTCCTAACTTTTTCCCAATATGTAGTCCTTTTCATATTATTTCCAAAGGGTACCGTTATTTCCTAATTTGAATATTTTTATCTAAAGTTATGAGTAGAAAATTGAGCCTCTAGTCATTTTTAATGGAGTTCTCACTTAGGCGTCCTCAAGAATATTTTCCTTTGTAATTTAGCTACAAAATTTAAGCTAGTTAATAGAATTTATGACCATTTTCTTCCTCCATTTTTTGTTTTATTTTATTTTATTTGAAATCTATATTGTACTGCGATCATTGACATGTGTCCATAATCAACATCTCTACATATTTTTTAATCTTAGGAATTTATCTCCTCGTACACCTCAACCACCGATATTTTCCACATGGTGATAATTGATATTAATGCTCATCATGAGGCATTAGAATTTGGAAACTTGTATATACATGCCAATTATGGATGATATGTGGCCTCCATTGGCATCACCACTCCTCCAAGTCTTAGCTTAATATCTTTTATACTGATGGGTAACACTTTTCACCCATCGACATGCCCATTTACCATGGGATTTTGTGGCTTTTTGATTTTTTAAAAATACTTACAGATGTTGATAAATAACATGTGTCCTATAGGGACACTTGGCTTATATATATCCTATCACATAGATTCATAGTTTATAAGCTAAAATTGATGGTGTTCTTAACAAATGACTTGAGAGTTTAAATTTGAAGTGATTTTTAGAGGCCAAAAACACCTCATAACTTTCCAATGTTTTCAAGAAACCTGTACACATGTAGGGAAAGGAAGGGAAACTATTTTTGGTAAGTTTAAAAATAAAAGGATGCAAAATTGAGATATGTTTCACCATCCAAAGCTCCAAATTTTAACTCCAAGGAATCAAAATGAGGTGAATGATTTTGGGTGGAAAAGTTGACTCTACATACAAGACAAGTACCCCTTATTGGTAAATAGAGACCCCAAAAACTTTGGAAAAGTATAGTAGTGCCTCCATAATATAACCCACTAATCCCAAGATGAAAAGACACCATCAAGACTTTGTAATTTCCAATCCATTATGAAAATTCACTACAAAACCAAACTAGATTAAAATCTCTGAAAATTCCATAAATATATTTGTTCTAAGAACTTATTTGAAATAAATAAACTATGGATAAATATTTACAAAAATTTCATAAGGTATTGAGCTTCCATTTTTCACTCAATAAACCCCATTTATGGGAATGAAAAATATAGAGCCTTTTATTAGTAAAAAGTAGAGTGCTATACAAAAATGTAAAACAAGATGTAAAACCACAGACTCTGATAAATAATCCCAAAAATGGAAAACTAATTTTGGCAGCATCGAATGTGAAATCGGAACCAAAGAATGAAAACATACTAAAAAAGGTTCTTGCTAAGAATAAATAGATCATCCCAATCCTAAGGCTTTGAACAAAGATGTAAAAACAATCATTATCAACATGTCACAATCTAAAATTTCTACACACCCATTTGGTTAGGTATGTTCAAACTTGGATTTAAAATTAATTTTTGGGAAAGAGGATAGTGAGTTTATCAAACCTTAAAATTTTGAATATTATTATACCACACACCATATCACTAAACACAAATACAAATCATGTTATAGCATAAAAACCATCCTCTAATTTCCTTACTTACATGATCTCTTGTTGATCCAAAATGTTACTTATATAAAAATATGAAGGATCAACAATGTTAGGTTAGGACTTGAAAGCATCCATATGTAAATATTCAATGTGTATAACTCCGTTCACGACTCACTATTTAGGAAAGTGAATCGCATGAATCCAAGTACAAAACTTATATCCACATATTTCACATAACAAAAGAATGGTTTCTTAGTAGTTGCATGAAATAAGTCACATATTTAATATGGGCAGTGTCCCATTATATACAAATAATTCATCACATGTTGATCTTTCACATAAAATCATCTCATGGAGGTTTGGAATGAAGTGAAACAAGTTTTATGTGCATTTCTAAGTAAAAAAATTGAATTCCTAAAGTTTTTCCACTTCATTATGTTGAATATATTTTCACCTCATCATTGTTGGTTTTAGAAGACTTAAATCTAGTCACCACCACTTGCAACGGTTTAATAAAGAGAATTAAAACATTGTTTTAAGTCTTCTCATTAGTGAGATAAGTTCATCCATGTCATATTTATAAGCTCAATATTTTTACTTATAACATTGGAATAAAATATATAGCAATAGCCGTAACTGAATGAAGTATACTA